>JACEFZ010023580.1:305000-340785 GCA_014155875.1 Cepaea nemoralis
ATCCATCATGTGCTATGCCGGTAAGCGTGGGCGGTCATGTTTTGCCATCTCACTCGATCACCAGAGTTGTTGATCAGCTCTGTGTTCCTGTCTCGACCATGCCACGTGGCCAAGCCATCCAGGTATTTGCTTATAGGTCTTCCCCTTGGTCTCATTCCCTTCGATGAGACCAGTTGTCACCAGGTTCTCCAATTCATGTCTTCTCATAACATGCCCAAAACATTTTGACTGTCTACGTCTAATGACTCTAATCAGTTAACGATCTTCATTTGTTTCTTGAAGGACTTTTTCGTTAGTTTTTCTATCTGTCCATGGTATTCTTTGCATTTTCCCCAGAAACCACATTTCCACAGCCATTAGCTGTTTTTCTGCTTGACTGCTTATTGTCCATGCTTCACATCCATACAAAAGTATAGGTTCTATGTACTGTTCAACCTGCTTTATTTTAGCGCCGAATATTGTGCAGGGCTCACCAAACCCGACACCTCACATTGTGCCCACGGCCTCGGGCTGCGGAGCACACTTGACAGGGCACAAGACTTAACCTAGTGTGAGAAAATGCAACTTAAAGATTAAATATCATGGCAGGGCAGATCAGGCCCTAAATTTTGGTTGACACCTATTTTAGCTTTAAAGCTCCGACAGGCGTACAATTAGGGCATTACTTTGTTGATCCGGCTGTTCCCAATGTACTGGTGCTACCTTTCCTCTGGAATAAACTAGGCAAGACGTGAGAAGGATCATTCTGCTGGGCAACCCATGGTATCTAAACTTCAGCTCAGGCTTCATGTTATGGAAGGGGTATAACTCCATCCTAGTCTCCGCCATAGGTTGTAGTTATTATGCCTCGTTTAAGCACAGTGTAAATAAATATCACCTATCAAGAAGGCAAGATACTCTCAACATTGTTCTCATCAACTACGCCCATAACTTCAAACTCAATCACAATTCTTTGATTATTATCCAATATCTGAATCCATCTCAGACATTGAGTAAATAGAGTTGTTCATAAACTATAGCCAATGTGGCATACTAGTAAATGGGGACAATCTTAAACAAGCGAATCGTTGCAACTGTCTTGAAATCAGCACAACATCTGACGGAAGATGCCTCGTGGAGATTGGAACCAAATAAATGGCAAAAGAAGTCTTTTGCATGCTGGAATATATACTCATTTCCCCCCCCCCCCCCAAAAAAATGTGATATAAATAATAGACACTGAATATTGCAATTATAGACAAGAGGGGTTGAACTAGGTAAGATATAAACGCAAAGCCACCCTGAATACGTGACATCCTTTAATTTTACCTGTTAGGTTTATGTGAGACCAGATGGGCAGAAATGGGCATTATAACATCTGAGTAATATAGAATAATCTATTCCGGTGGAGAGAAACAACAGCGAGGAGTAGCAATTATAATGGATACAGGGAGATCAAAATCTATCAAAGGATGTTGGACGGTATCAGACAGAGTGTTACTGGTGAAGTTGAGTGGAAGACCTTTTGATGTCAACGTCATGCAAGTTTATGCACCAACAGCAGTGATGAGGGCATTGATGAATTTTATAATGATTTAGAGAAAGCCTTCATGAAATGCAAGAATTCTGAGGTAATATCATAATGGGTGACTTGAATGCCAAAGCTGGAAATCAACATGATGGATGCATAGTAGGCAAGTATGGAGTAGGGGAACAGAATGAAAAAAGTTGCAGACTTGTACAGTGGTTACAAGAGCATGATGTGATTATTGGAAACACCTGGTATCAACATCATCCAAGGCGATTATGGACATGGAGGAGTCCTGATCATAAGATCATAAATCAGACTGATTACATTCTCATCAAGAGAAGATTTCGAAATGCCTTAAAAGTCGCAAATACTATACCAAGCGCATACTGCTACAGTGACCATAGATTAATCTTAAGCAATATACATATTCAATTAAACAAAGTCAAATATACACCAAGAAACACAAAATTTGATCTACGGGCACTGAAGAGTGAGGAGATAAAAAAAAATAAATTCAACGTAGAGGTAAAGAACAGATTTGATGTATTCCTCGATATGGAAATATTATTTCAAGATGTCAACGACCAATGGGAAATATTAAAGAAATCAGTCAGCCAAGCTGCAGAAACAACCATCCCAAAAATAAAGATAATAGGACACACGAAATGGATGAAGGAAGACATCTTAAAATTCATGGAAATAAGAAATAACAAAAAATAACAAGCAAACATATGAAGTGATTCACGGGAAAATTAGGAAGTGTCAGAGTGTTGGGGGAATAGGAACAGGACAGAGAGAGGACAAGGGACAGAATAGAGTCAAGGACTGCAGAGATAACGATAGACAGGACATGGGTAAGGGCACAAAGATGTCATAAGACAGGACATTTGCAGGTCGGTAGAGAGATTAGAGACAGGACATCGGTGGGGACACAGCGATGTCAGAGACAGGACACCGACAGGACAAGACCTAGTGATATAAGGGGACATAAGTTCACGGGACGCTGTCCTGAACTGACCAGACGGGATTACACCGAACGACCCAACACAACACGGGCGGACTAACGCATTACGTGACTGTTGAGACAGCCCGAGTTGTCACGAGGGACACGTGGTCCAGTACCACGAGACGAACTGACCAGTTTGAAAACGTCAGACGGGACTCAGACAGTTTAGAGGAAGGATCGTTGTGTGTTCTGGGGCGAGTGTATAGCTTTTGCGGGAGTGCTAGTTGAAGATAGCGAGTAATTGTGTGTAGGGCTTGTGTAATTGGCTGAGTGCTATAAGTGTTTGTAAGGCGGCATTTGTATATATATGATTCCACCGCCTTGTGTGTGCACATTGTGATGACTTTCAGGTTTTCCTGAATAAACAGGTTATACCATACGTACGACTGATTTCTTCTTGGGTGCGTATGAAGGATTCTGAATACCTGTGTGCGTGTGAGACGTTGACAGGAAGCTATGCAAAGAGGCAAAAGAAACATGGCTTGAGGAAAATTGCAATGGAAATTGAAAACCAACACAACACCCGAAATACCAAATTAATGCACACAAGAATTAATGCCATCACTAACAAAAGAACACACACATCAACGGGTTGCATAAAAACCAAAGATGGCAACATCATAATAGAAAAAGAACAGATATTACATGCGTGGTCAGATTATGTGAAAGACCTTTATGATGATACAAGAGAAGAACAATATGATCATCGGAACAATAATGAAGATCCATCAATTTTGAAAATGGAAGTTCAGAATGCTCTTAACCATATGAAAACTGGCAAGACTCCGGGTGCAGATAACATCACAATAGAAATGGTCAATGCCTTAGAAGTCACCAGACTGCTGAACGCAATATATGATACTGGAGATATACCTCCTGAACTATGTAATTCTGTATTTAGAAGAAATCAGGAGCCTTACAATAAAGTGAGACATGTCGACATGATAATTATGATTGAAGATCTACAAACTGATGGAAAAGACATTAGACTTGTAAAAAAAAAGCATATAGTGAAAACAACAAGCTGCCATCAGAATTGATAATGATGTAGGTCAATATCAATCTACTAAAAAAGGTGTGGGGCAGAGATGTGTAATTTCACCATATCCTTTTTTCCCTGTGAAGTGAAAATATTTTCAGAAATATAAAAGATAAAGAATAAATCAACATTGGGGGACGATACGTCAATAACATTAGATATGCATATGATACAGTCTTAATTGCAGACAATGAACAGGACCTGCAACACTTATTAGATGCGGTTGTTGCACACAGTGAACAGCTAGGGTTAGAATTGAATAGTAAGAAAATACAGATTATGGTCGTCACTGGAAAGAAGGAAATACCTCAAATGAAATGGGCATATTCTTACACAAGTAAATCGGTACAGCTATCTTGGAACAGTCACAACATTTGATGGGGGATGCCTTGAAGAGATTAGAATAGGAATTGCCATTGCGAAGGTGACCTTTTGCAAGATGAAAAACATACTGACCAATACAAAGATTTCAATTGAAACAAGAAAAAGAGTGTTCAAATGCTACATAGAACCTGTAATTTTGCATGGATGTGAAGCGTGGACAATGAGCAGTCAAGCTGAAAAGCATCTGATAGCTGTGGAAATTTGGTTTCTGGGGAAAGTGCAAAGAGTACCATGAAAAGACAGAAAACCCAATGAACAAGTCATTCAAGAAACAAATGAAGATCGTAAACTAATTAGAGTTATTAGACGTAGTTAGTCAAATTTTTTGGGCATGTTATGAGAAGAAATGACTTGGAGAACTTAGTAACAACTGGCAAGATCGAAGGGAAGAGACCAAGGCGAAGACCGAGAAATAAATACCTGAATGGCTAAGCCACTTGGCATGGTTGAGACAGGAACACGGAGCTGATCCATGACTCTGGTGATCGAGTGAGATGACAACGCATGACCGCCCACGTTTATCGGCATGGCACATGATGGATGGAGGTAAAGTATATAGAGTCCAATATTCTTTAGGATTCAATTGTGTAAAGCATGTATCATCCAATTATCCCTTAAATTTCAGCTGTGTAAAGTGTTTAACGTCCAATATTAGCTTATGTAACCAAAATATAACAAGGAAAGTATGTATGTTTTCTTCTGCAGAGCCTTTTCGGTCGTTTATACAAACGTGTTTGTTTAAAGAGTGATAAGAATGGTTGCTCCATTAAATAAATTTATGAAACATATTTAGAACGTAATCTGATTGACTCCATAAACAAATGCGTGGAATTGCGAAACAACGACATTAATAATTAATCATGAATATTTTAATGTAAATAACTAAAAACTAATAACAGGAAAATTACTGGTAATCACATTACAATCAAGCGGAAATTGCAAACAGAACTGAATCAAAAAGATAAAATGCATTAAACATATTAAGGTTTGCAGTTTCCATCATTTCACATCTTGCTGTAGGAAATCAGTTATGCAACAGACAAATGAAGGACTAGATATCTACACAACGATACAGGGAGAATAGGAGCTGGTCTCATCACCTCATATAACCTTGAATAGGAGTGTTTTTGTTTTGTGCATATCTCTTACAGGACGTCGCAGTCAACACTAGCATTTTCCAGCTGCTGTTGATGTACTAGGCAAGTTTTAACGTTCAGTAATGTGCTATTTCTTTCTGAACGACCGGCTCACATACCCCCGTAAGATTCCAGCGCGGTGCGAACCGCTGCCGATTCTCGCAGCTGCTGTTTTCCCTACGTGGATATACGGGGTTACGAACAATGTCGTTAACACCTTGGCTAGGGAGACCGGCTTAATAGGAGTATTATCAACATAATATGCCATGGCGGGTAGCTGTTGGTGATCACATCCACAAACATCCACCAGCTTTCTGTGCTTGTGAGAAGCTGATCGTCAGAACACCTATCATTTAAGTCTGCCAACCATTCTCACATTTTTTCTCTGTTTTAAAGTTAGTTGCATGTAACTGTACAGGACATCGGAATCAACGTTAGCATTGTTGTATTTGTTAACACAGAAGCCACGAAGCACTATGTTGCCTGATTTATTGCCTGCAATATTTCGCCGCATCTCGTCAACAAGATTTAGCCACTAGAACAAGTTTGAGACAGCAGTACAAGATTGGCACAGCAGAACAAGATTGGCACATCAGAACAAGATTGAGACATTAGAACACGATTGGCACATCAGAACAAGATTGAGACATTAGAACAAAATTGGCACATCAAAACCAGACTGAGACACTAGAACATGATTAAGACAGCAGCACACGATTGGCACATCAGAACAAGATTAAGACATTAGAACAATATTGAGACATTAGAACACGATTGAAACATCACAACAAGATTGGCACATCAGAATAAGTTACAAGATTGGCACATCAGAATAAGTTCTTCTTCTTCTTCTTCTTCTTCTTCTTCTTCTTCTTCTTCTTCTTCTTCTTCTTCTTCTTCTTCTTCTTCTTCTTCTTCTTCTTCTTCTTCTTCTTCTTCTTCTTCTTCTGCTTCAGCTTCTTCTTCTTCTTCTTCTTCTTCTGCTTCTTCTTCTTCTTCTTCTTCTTCTTCTTCTTCTACTTCTTCTTCTTCTTCTTTGAAGGAATTGTGGGGCTGTGAAATGTGTGTGTGGGTGAGGGATATGTAAGTGGGTGGGGGATATTTGGGTGGATAGTTGGAAGTGTTTGGGTGTTGGTGGGTGGGGGATGTATGGATGGGTGGGTGTGGAATGTATATGACGGGTGTGTTTGTGAATGGGTGTGTGGGGGCTGTGGGAGATGTGTGGGGTTTGTGAGATGGGTGTGTGATAGGTGTGGGAGATGTGTGGGGGTTGTGAGATGGGTGTGTGATGGGTGTGGGGGATGGGTGTGGGTGGGGGTTTATCTGTGTACGTGGGCGTGTGTGGGTGTGTGGGGGAAGTGTTGGTGGGTGGAGGATGTATATGTGGTGGTGAGGTGTTTGTAGGTGGGGGGTGTGTGGGTGGGTGGGGGTGGGTGAGAGGTATATGTGACGCTGGGGGATGTGTGCTTGGATGGGTGGTTGGTGTGTGTGAGTGTGGGTGTATATATGGTGGGGATGTGTGGGTGTGAATGGTTGAGGGGTGAGTACGTGGGTGGGCGATGTGTGGATGATGTGTGTATGGGTGGGGGAAGTGTGCGGATGGGGAGATGTTTGTGGGTGGTGGATGTATGTGGGTGGGTGATGTGTGGGTTGTGTGTTTGCGTGGGGGATGTGTGGTTGAGGGATGAGTGCTTGGGGGATGGGTGATTGGGTGTGTTAAGGTGGATGGGTTGAGGATGTATGGGTGGGTGAATGTGGGATGGGGGATTGGTGTGGTATGTGTGTGTGGGTGGGGAATGTTTGTGTGTGGGTGCTTGCGGGATGTTTTTGTGGGTGGGGAGATTGTGTGGGTGGGCGAAGAGTTAGTGGAGGTGGGTGTGTGTGGGTGCAGGATGTGGATTGGTAGGGGATGTCTTGTGGGTGGGGGAATGTGTGGTTAGAGAGATGCATATTTTGCTGAGTGGTTGGGGGTGTGTGAGTGGGTGGGTGGGTGGAGGGTGGGTGGACGAGTGTGTGGCGGGTTAGAGGATAGGTTGGGGATTTGTGTGTGGGTGGAGAGATGTGTGTGGGTGGGGGATAAGTGGGTGGGTGGGAAAATATATATGTGCTTGGGGGTGTGTGGTTGGGGATGTGTGGATGGGTGTGGGATGTGCATGTGGTGGATGAGTGGTGGGTAGGAGATGTGTCTCATAACATGGTAATTTGCATTGTTAATGTTTACAACAGTCATTTAACAATGTTTTTCCCCCCTATTTTAATGTATAATGCACTATTGATGAACGGAAGTTGAGTGATTAGAAGGGCCGAATGTAAGACGGGCCTGCGTGCCAATTTTGCAACCCTTCGAAAATAGAGATCAATCAATCAATCAATCAATCAATCAATCAATCTTCCTCTTCTTCTTCTTCTTCTTATTCTTCCTCTTGTTCACATCATTCCTTCGCATTATATATGCTTTCCTTTGTATAGAAAAAGCTAGTTGATGGGAACCCATGAGGTCACTAAGACAGCATGTGATATACAGGTTACTTTGCTTAAATGATGTATGTAAACAAGATATGAAAACCCTTGACATAGATCCAGTCACATGGGAAAGAGTTGCAGCAGACAGATGTTCCCTGTAGAAGAGATTACGAAACGGACTGGTGCTCTTTGAGCTCAATCTGATCCAAAGAACTGAGAATACTCGGCACAGGCATAAAATGCTGTCACTTATTGCAGGACCTGCCTCATCTTACATATGAGGAAATTGTGACTGCGGAGATTGTCACTCTTGCATTGGACTATACAGTCACCAGCGTCGCTGTCAGAAGCCTTCCCATCGGCACAACTCTATGGTCCTACAGGGCTGAAAGAAGCCTACTACTACTACTGTGCTTAAAAAAAGTAACTTACACATCATGAACGCTGCCTCTATTCCGTAGATGTTGGTTCGGTTTAATAATAAGCTTGGCTAATGATGACATTGTGTTTCCAGTTGGATAGAGTGAGAGAATCTGGTGTAAGTGGAAGAGGAATAAGGAGGGACAAAAATATTGAGGGGGGGGGGGTGAACACGGAGTTGAGGTGATAGAGAGGTAGAACAATAAGTGGGAAAAGAGGATATGACGGAGGAGGTTGAGGACGAAGAAGAAGAAGAGGAGGATTAGGAAGAGGAAGAAGAAGAAGAGAACGAGGAAGAGGATGTGGAGAAGGAAGAAGAAGAAGGGAGGGCAGACAAGGGTGGAGAAAACAATGACGAAGAATAACAAGAACATAAAGAGCAAGAATAAAAAAAGAAACAAAAAACAGAACAAGAAAAAAAAATAAGAATAAGAAGAACAAGGAAAAGAACAGAAAGAAGCAGTGCTGACGCAACCTCCTCCCCCACCCCAACCCATTTTGTTCCCCAATCAAACCCCACTGATCTCACCTTGGAGGAAAGGCAAAAAAGACAAAATAAAAGAAAACATTGAGATCACATAAGACGGAGAAATTAGATTGATGACGTGGTTTGTATGCATTGTGTGTACGCCGATACCGGAATAACTCGAGGCAAAGCCCCAAATCTAGGTATAATTATTCCGGGGAAGGAAGTAATATTGGCCATTTTATTAGATCTGTGAGCAATTCGTTGAACTGTTTCACTGATTATTTTACTCGTAGATAAATAAATTAGTGAGTGTTTGTTGGCACTGTAGAGTGGGTAAATACAGAGCGGAGAAATAACTGTTAAAGTTATCGCTAGGCGAAAGATTCACTTATATTCACATGTTATATGAACGTGTGATTACACAAGCTTCTTCTTCCTCTTCTCCATCTTCTCCCTCTTCTCCTCCGCATTCTTATTTCTATTTTCTCCTCCTCCTTCCTCCAACCCCTTCCCCCCTTTCCTCCTCCTCCCCCTTCCTCCTTCCTCCTTCCCTTCCCCTTCCACTTCCCTTTCCCCTCCCTCTCCCCTGTCCTCTCCCTCGCCCTCCCTCTTCCCCTTACCCTTCCCCTGCCGCTGCTGCTGCTTCTTCTTCTGCTGCTTCTGCTGGTGCTTCTACTGCTTCTCTTCAGCTTCTTCTTCTTCTTCTTCTTCTTCTTCTTCTTCTTCTTCTTCTTCTTCTTCTTCTTCTTCTTCTTCTTCTTCTTCTTCTTTCTTTTTCAGACATTCTTCTATTCTTACAGACAGACAGACAGACAGACAGACAGACAGACAGACAGACAGACAGACAGACTCTCTCTGTCTGTCTCTCACACGTCCATCTATCCTTATTCATACATTCAGCAATGCACACACATACACTCCTTCCCATAACTGACACAAATACACTTTCACACACGCAACTACACACATGCATCACACAGTTGTACATATACACAATAACACAGTCATACACCCACACACACACTCCCTTACATACACGCACACTCCCTTACATGCACACACCTATACCCACTCACAATCACAAACACTAACTCATTAACTCATTCATACTCTCTTTCTTCTTCTTCTCTCTCTCTCTCTCTCTCTCTCTCTCTCTCTACACACACACACACACACACACACACACACACATACACACACGTATGCCCATATATATTCAATCATACATAAAATCAACCATGCATACGTATTCTGATTCACAGAGACACTTGAAATTAATATGTGCAGACTCCTACACTTTCACAAACATACATTGGCAACTTTCATGAGCATCCACACAAAATTGAAAAAAACATATTGTATACATACACATTGAATATCTGAAAGTATATTAATGCATTACACAGGATAAGGTTAGCTGAAACTGATAAAGCAGTACCATAGTTTTCATATTATACATGGCGAACACAAGTGACAGAAAAAATAAAACTATGAACGATGAAAATACACAAGTACTACGAAATATGCTGCTCCGTGGCGAAGGAGTTACGGACACAATTTGTAATCTCGCTTACCCGCGTTCGAAACACAGTTGCGGGCGATTTGGCCCAGCGTTGGTTTTTTTTTACGAAATGGTATGGGTACCGGTCGTTTAGAAAGCAATGGCAAACTACTGAACGTAAACTTGCCATGAGATCACAACTGGCGTTGACTGCAACGTCCTGTAAAAGTATATTTAACTAACTTTAACTAACTATCGAATAGCATGTTATGTACGTTCACACACACACACACACACACACACACACACACACACGCACGCACGCACGCACGCACGCGCACGCACACACACACACACACACACACACAATCACTTAAACTAATATGAACAAACTCCCAGACTTTACACACACATACACTGACGAGTGTCATGAGCACCCTCACAGAAACAAGAAAGAAATATGTTATACATGTACACTGTGTAACGTAATAAATATCGATTCAATTCAACAAGATATTTCCTAAAATTGACAAAAACATGATGAAGTAAGCAGTGCACAATTTTCTGCATGTGGCAAACAGTGTGCTTCGTTGACCGTTCACCCAGAGGAAAACAACATTTTTTTCGCAGATTTCTGTGGTGAACAGGATCCTCAAACACACTTCTGTAATTCGAGTGGTCAAATGCCCAAAGCAAGTGAACCATTCATGAACTCAAAGATGAAGTGCGGCACTGCGTGCATTATTTATGGTCGATACAATGTCTGGGACATGCTGAACTTTGTGAACACCAATGCGGAGAAGTCACTACACTCGACATGGATCTTGAGAATGTACTAGAATGTTTGCTACTGGAGCTGTTTGTATCATACTATATAGATTTAGAGTTGCCCTTTGTTGAAGAGGTTCGACAGGATCCGTAGACTTCATCCGGGGAAAGAAGAAGGAAAACTGTGAGATTTAGAAGGGAGTTGGGAATTAGAGGAAGGGTTGTGATTTAGAGCCGGGGTTAGATGTTAGAGTGACGGTTATGATTTAGATTGTGAGTTAAGAAATTAGAGGAAAGGTTTTGATTTGGAGCCGAGGTTAGATTTTAGAGTGACGGTTATCATTTAGAGTGGAAGTTCGGTTTTATAGGGAGAGTTGTGATTTAAAGCCGAGGTTAGATATTAGAATGACGGTTATGATTTAGAGTATGAGTTGTGAAATTAGAGGAAAGGTTGTTATTTTGAGCCGAGGTAAGATATTCGAGTGATGGTTATGATTTAGAGTGTGAGTTAATAAATTAGAGGAAAGGTTGTGATTTTGTGTCGAGTTTAGACATTAGAGTGACGGTATGATTTACAATGTGAGTTAAGAAATTAGAGGAAATGTGAGTGTGAGCCGATGTTAGATATTAGAGTGACTGTTATTATGTAGAGTGTGAGTTAAGAATTATTATTTTTTTAGAAACAATGGTTACGATCACTAACAAGCATGGTCACAAGGTGGAAAACAATTGTAGACTGCCTTCATTAAAGATGACAAGACAATCATGTCTGAAAATCAGGGCATGGACATCAGAAATTATTGGTTGTACAGGAGACAGGAGGCTATTGACAGACATGATAACCACTGCAACACAGCCTGAGATATGAGAAGATATTGAAGATACGAGGGGAAGTCAATAAGTAAGCCACAAATGGCTGTACAAAAATAACTAAATACGATAACTTGAAACCAGTTTATTTTTATACATACAATGTCCCTTTATTTCTCAACATAATTTCCACCAACATTGATGCACCTATCCCATCGTTTTATCAGTCCTCCCGAACCTGCTGTATAGAACTGCTTGCTCTGTTGTTTAAACCACGTTGTCACTTCACATTCAACTTTGGCGTCATTCACGAAATGTCGCCCGCCAAGGTGGATTTTCAGTGTTTATGCTGACAAATGCTTGTCCCGTAAAACGGTGCATAGCTAGGTAGAAAACAAGTAAGTCACACAGTTCTGTGGGATGGCAGGTAAATGAGAACAGGGCACTCTTTTCTATGCAGCCTGTTTGGGAGGACAGATAAAACAATGAGATAAGTGCATCAATGTTGGTGGAAATTATGTTGAGAAATAAAGGGACAATGTATGTATAAAAATAAACTGGTTTCAAGTTGTTATCATATTTAGTTATTTTTCTACAGCCATTTGTGGCTTACTTATTACCTTACCCCCGTAGTATTAATTGGAGTGCCCTGACAACTGATATTGGCGTACATGTCTCTCGACAGATTTCGGTTCTCGGTGATCTGAATAAACTCTGATGATGATATTCCTCTATGAAATTGTCTTAGTCCATCTAGAATCATTAATATTAGTCTGCATCTGACATTTTCTACCACTGATGTTTCCAGTGATGACGATGGTTTTCAAATATCTCTCTTCTCATCACATGTCCAAATAATGAGGTGTGTCTCTTTCTTATAGTTGCATATAATGTTCTATTTTACAGACAATCGTTGTTAGTGACTCTGGCAATCCAAGGTATTGTCAAAATTCGTCTAACTAACCACATCTGTGTTACCCTTCCTAATTTGTTTATTCAATGATCTTCCTAATTTGGTTTTCCAATGTTATTTCTAATTTGTTTATTCGAGGGCCTTCCTAATTTGTTTATTTAAATCTTTTCCTAATGTGTTCATTCACATTCCATGATTCACTACCATTAATCTAAACAGCTTCTATATTATAATATAGCTACCTTTTTTTAAAACAAACCTAACGAACATATTGAAGATATCTCATATACCCCAAAGCCACAGATTCATCAATATTAGCTAATACCGCGTTTTACCAGAGGATGTATGCCGAGACGAACATCGCCGAAATAAGCTACTTCCCCAACAGGTGAGAGACGTGAAGACCCAGGAAATCAATACCTGTGTGTTTAGAATAGGATTAGTCTTGTCGGCTTGGTTGAAGCAGGGGCCTCAAGAGACCAAGATACCTTGTTAAAAGAATAGTCTTTTATTAACCCATTCAGTCCCAGTATCTCGGACTGCCAGAGTGACTAACAATGATTGCCTGAATAGGCTATTGAAAGTACGAGTAGAAATTATATACAACTGTAAGAAAGAGACAAACAATGTTATTTGGTTATGTAATGAGAAGAGTGGCATTGGAAACCATCGTGACTATTGGAGAGGTCATTTAGAGAAGAGGCTGAGGCAGATCGAGACAGTGTATGCTGGATAGATTAGGACTATATCATCACCATAGTTTATCATTTATGACATCATTTAGTGGGTTTGCAGTCCACTGTTTTATCAAGCCCGTGGCTCACTAATCCGACTTCAACTTACATCTTTCTGGTTTACTTTATCTAGCCTTCGACTGCTCCCAGTCTACTTATATTACTTGCGTGTTGTACGGATCACAGACTTAGTGGACAGAACTGAGTAAAACGCGTGCGTATAATACACGGGGTTTTACTGTAGGTGGAAAGCTAGCGTGGAAAGAGAAACAGCAGTGGTTGAAATGGCAAGGAGTTTATATAACGAAGACAAAAACAACAGATTGCACGATTTATGTCTGGCATATTTCGAACCTCAATGGCTCGGAACGCTGAAGAAGAAGAAGATATTTCGTTGCATCTCGTCTTGTACATACTGCAGAAATCACACAACATAATATAAAGTAATTAGATAAATTCTTCAAGCTGAAGTAAAAACATATTCGCACAGTGATTTCATTTACCTACCACTTTAATTTTAAACTGACTATCATGTCTTTCTGTTTGCACAAAATTGGCCTATGTAGAGTAATCATGATGGCTTCTGCAACCTTTAACAAGCGACTATTGTGTATGATAAATAACGCACGAAACGCATTATCCCTATTAATCGCGTGACTGGTTTCCAAAATATGCCGTCCAATCGATGACGTAGGAGGTTTGTGGTGTGTCGCCGTGGCCAGGTTCCCATCATCTTTGTGTATTTCTATCAATCCAATTGGGCATGTGTTCAATCACCCTGTTGTTTAATTGCCTCTCTGTTCTGCCGATGTAGATAGACTGGCACCTGCACGTGAATAGGTAAATTCATTTGGATGAGAAGGATGTTAAGCTGTCCCATCACAGTGTTAACGTAGACTGGGGATTCGTTACAGCAGATCATCCCCAGAAGAATGGCAACGGATTTTGAACTGAGGTTTCGTTGCTTTGACATGACCCTTTCCTATCCCATCTATGAGGCAGCAAAGTTCGTGTAACACTTCATTTGGACCTGTCCGACATGGGAGACCCAAACAGTAGCTGCGGTACCGTCCGCATATCACTTGCGGTCAATGGAATACGCAAGGCCCTTTATCGCTGTCAGGTGGGGTGCACACCATATGGGTCATCAAGAGAGTTAATCTGGAAGACCCAGGGCCGAGATATGTGAAGAGACATCAACGTTAAAGCCAGTTGGCAAGGATGATTATGACGATTCAGTGCCAAAGAGTATATTTCCTTGAGCAATTACTACAGACCAAAATGTGTTCACTCATCCAGAACCAGGCTATACTGATACTTCATAGGTGATGTAGAATAGAATTGTAAACAATAAATGCTGCATCTCCTTTGCGGGTCGTTGCGGTCAAGACCAGGTTGATTTTTTAGACAATAATACTTGCAGTAGTTTCTTATTGCTTAACTTTTAAGTCTAACTGACTAATTTGTGGAACGAACTCACTATCCCTGACGCTTCAAGAGGAAGCTACACTCTTCTAGACGAGCTATAACGCCATGGGGAGATAAACGCAACGGTTCTGGATTGCAGACTTGAATCCCTCTAACCTAGAAACGTATCCAGATCTAGTACCTAAAATTTTATAACAGAGAATTAATTGCGCTCGCTCGCTTTGAATTCAAGCGTAGTCCATACACACTACTTCTAGTAGTGCTGGGCTGAATTTTGCGTGTGGATTAGTTTTACCTATTAATTAACACTGTCTCTCACCATCAGGCGAACCCACTCCGACTTCAGAGGTACTTTTAATTTACGTCAGCAAATCAAGAACGATAAGTCAACATTTTAGTCCAACTGTCCGGTGTAGGGACTGAACCCCTTACATCGGCATCAGCACACTGGATGTTTAAGAACGCTCGTTCTTTTCCATTCGGCCATGCAGACCTACAGAATTAATTTGAAAAGACAAGACAGCTGGTAGAGAAATAAACATTTTGCTGGAGCCCACAGGAGAAGATAACTAGATAAGAACAGAAATAATATGGGGAGGGTGTAAAAGAAACCGACAGGAGATAGCAAGAGATAGGGTGGGTTGGAAGAGCTGTTTTAGGACGTGTGACCCAACGAGGCATAATGGGCAGTATGTCAGACAGTCAGACAGACGGTTAGATAGGTAGTTAGGCAGGCAGGCAGGCAGGCAGGTAGGTAGGTAGGTAGGTAGGTAGGTAGGTAGGTAGGTAGGTAGGTAGATAGACAAACAGACAGACAGATATACAGACAGCATGACAGACAGGTAGGTAGGTAGGTAGGTAGAAAAGCTGGTAAATATCTGGACAGACAGACACGCAAATAGGTAAGTAAGTAGAAAGGTATGCAGAGAGAGAGAGAGAGAGAGAGAGAGAGAGAGAGAGAGAGAGTATGTGTGTGTGTGTGCGCGTGCGTGCGTGCGTCGTACGTGCATGCGTGCGTGCGTGTGTGTGTGTGTGTATGTGTGTGTGTGTGTGTGTGTGTGTGTGTGTGTGTGTGCGCGCACACGCCACAATTATTTATAAAATGACTTCAAAATCTATTAGTCAAGTGCTGTCACCAAAATACAGGTTGGCTGTAAAGAATTTACAAAATTGTCCGTCTCTCGACCGTTTGCTCAACTCGAATATCCCTCCATTTCTTCGTTATCTGCCTAATCATATCCTTGCCAAATGTGGCATGTTTCCCCCCACTTCCTCCTACATTAAAGAGTTTGAGATCGTGTCTTTTAATATACCCGAAATATTTGATTTGCCTCTGTACAATTTAATTTATCTGTTTTATTTTAATTTTTTTATTTTAATTTTGTGTAGCGGCTCCTCGCTTCGCTGTTGAGTAGAGTTGAGTTGATTCAAAAACCGTCTTCATAGCACTCAGGCCGTTCCCACAGGTGTTCCGTCCTTTCACAGCCAGCGAAGAGTCCCAAAAATAATGGAATCCTGCGTTTCATCTAAATCCTCTGGCCACTCCGTGGAATATCATTCTCTCCATGCCGTGATAATCAATCTATTCTTCATCGTTACGCTGTTGTTCTTTTTTATTATTATTATTATTATTCTAATGAAATGCGGCCATTCTTCTGTATATCCTCCAACAATTCGAAGGCATATGTTCACTTTTCTAATTGCTTATTCGCTGCCTCTGCTTCTGTTGAGTATGTAACAAGTAACAGGTAAGTAAATAACGCCTCTTCAAGCCAAGAGTATATTCGGTATGATGCTACTCCCAATATTTTTAGACCAACCGGCGAAGGATGGGTCAGTATCACACCTGACAACTTCTCTTTCAAGGACATTTTCTACTTTATTAGTCACCCTACTTCATTAGACACCCTACTTCATTAGTCACCCTACTTCATTAGACACTCTACTTCATTAGTCACCCTACTTCATTAGACACCTTACTTCATTAGTCACCTTACTTCATTAGTCACCCTACTTCATTAGACACTCTACTTCATTAGTCACCCTACTTCATTAGTCACCCTACTTCATTAGTCACCCTACTTCATTAGTCACCCTACTTCATTAGACACTCTACTTCATTAGTCACCCTACTTCATTAGACACTCTACTTCATTAGTCACCTTACTTCATTAGTCACCTTACTTCATTAGTCACCCTACTTCATTAGTCACCCTACTTCATTAGTCACCCTACTTCATTAGTCACCCTACTTCATTAGTCACCCTACTTCATTAGTCACCCTACTTCATTAGACACTCTACTTCATTAGTCACCCTACTTCATTAGACACTCTACTTCATTAGTCACCTTACTTCATTAGTCACCTTACTTCATTAGTCACCCTACTTCATTAGACACTCTACTTCATTAGTCACCCTACTTCATTAGACACTCTACTACATTAGTCACCTTACTTCATTAGAGACCCTATTTCATTTGAGACCCTACTTCATTAGTCACCCTACTTCATTAGTCACCCTACTTCATTAGTCACCCTACTTCATTAGTCACCCTACTTCATTAGTCACCTTACTTCATTAGTCACTCTACTTCATTAGACACTCTACTTCATTAGTCACCCTACTTCATTAGTCACTCTACTTCATTAGTCACCCTACTTCATTAGACACTCTACTTCATTAGTCACCCTACTTCATTAGTCACCCTACTTCATTAGACACCCTACTTCATTAGTCACCCTACTTCATTAGTCACCCTACTTCATTAGTCACCCTACTTCATTAGTCACCCTACTTCATTAGTCACCCTACTTCATTAGTCACCCTACTTCATTAGTCACCCTACTTCATTAGTCACCCTACTTCATTAGACACTCTACTTCATTAGTCACCCTACTTCATTAGACACTCTACTTCATTAGTCACCTTACTTCATTAGTCACCTTACTTCATTAGTCACCCTACTTCATTAGACACTCTACTTCATTAGTCACCCTACTTCATTAGACACTCTACTACATTAGTCACCTTACTTCATTAGAGACCCTATTTCATTTGAGACCCTACTTCATTAGTCACCCTACTTCATTAGTCACCCTACTTCATTAGTCACCCTACTTCATTAGACACTCTACTTCATTAGTCACCCTACTTCATTAGTCACTCTACTTCATTAGTCACCCTACTTCATTAGACACTCTACTTCATTAGTCACCCTACTTCATTAGTCACCCTACTTCATTAGACACTCTACTTCATTAGTCACCCTACTTCATTAGACACTCTACTACATTAGTCACCTTACTTCATTAGAGACCCTATTTCATTTGAGACCCTACTTCATTAGTCACCCTACTTCATTAGTCACCCTACTTCATTAGTCACCCTACTTCATTAGACACTCTACTTCATTAGCAACCCTACTTCATAAGTCACCCTACTTCATTAGTCACCCTACTTCATTAGACACTCTACTTCATTAGCAACCCTACTTCATTAGTCACCCTACTTCATTAGTCACCCTACTTCATTAGACACTCTACTTCATTAGCAACCCTACTTCATTAGACACTCTACTTCATTAGTCACCTTACTTCACTAGAAACCCTACTTCATTAGTCACCCTACTTCATTAGTCACCCTACTTCATTAGACACTCTACTACATTAGTCACCTTACTTCATTAGAGACCCTATTTCATTTGAGACCCTACTTCATTAGTCACCCTACTTCATTAGAGACCCTACTTCATTAGAGACCCTACTTCATTAGAGACCCTACTTCATTACTCACCCTACTTCAGTAATCACCATGCTTCATAAGACATCCTACTTCATTAGTCACTCTACTCCAATAGTCAACCCACTTCAGTAGACACCCTACTTCATTAGTCACCTTACTTCATTAGTCATCCTGCTTTATTACTACTCTTACTTCACTAGTCACTCTATTCATCAGAGACCCTACTTCATTAAAGACCCTACTTCATTAGTCACCCTACTTCATTAATCACCCTACCACATTTGTCAGCCTGCTTCATTAGTCACCCTACTTCATTAGACACCCTACTTCATTTGACACCGTACTTCATTAGTCACCCTAATTCATTAGTCACCTACTTCATTAGTCACCCTACTTCATTAGTCACCCTGCTTCATTTGTCTCCCTATTTCCTTAGTCACCTACTTCATTAGTCACCCTACTTCATTAGTCACCTACTTCATTAGTCACCCTACTTCATTTGTCTCCCTACTTGATTAGTCACCCTACTTCATTAGTCACCCTACCACATTTGTCAGCCTGCTTCATTAGTCACCCTACTCATTTGTCTCCCTACTTCCTTAGTCACCCTACTTCATTACTCACCCTACCTAATTTGTCAGCCTGCTTCATTAGTCACCCTACTTCATTAGACACCCTACTTAATTTGACACCGTACTTCATTAGTCACCCTAATTCATTAGTCACCTACTTTATTAGTCACCCTACCACATTAGCCACCCTACTCCCACGACAACGCCGCAAATACCCCAACTACTCCATCGACAACGCCACTGATACCCCAACTACTCCCTCGACAACGCAATTAATACCCTACATACTCCCACCAGAACGTCTCTGCTACCCCAACTACTCCCTCTAAAACGCCACTAATACTCCAACTACTCCCTCGACAACGCCACTAATACCCCCAACCACTCCCTCGACACCGCCACTAATGCCCCAACTACTCCCACGACAACGTCTCTACTGCCCCAACTACTCCCACGACAACGCCACTAATACCCCAACTACTCCCACGACAACGCCACTAATACCCCAACTACTCCCACGACAACGCCACTAATACCCCAACTACTCCCTCGACAACGTCTCTACTGCCCCAACTACTCCCACGACAACGTCTCTACTGCCCCAACTACTCCTACGACAACGTCTCTACTGCCCCAACTACTCCTACGACAACGTCTCTACTACCCCAACTACTCCCACGACAACGTCTCTACTGCCCCAACTACTCCCTCGACAACGTCTCTACTACCCCAACTACTCCCACGACAACGTCACTAATACCCCAACTACTGATACGACAACGTCTTTACTACCCCAACTACTCCCACGACAACGCCACTAATACCCCAACTACTCCTACGACAACGTCTCTACTGCCCCAATTACTCCTACGACAACGTCTCTACTACCCAACTACTCCCACGAGAACGTCTCTACTGCCCCAACTACTCCTACGACAACGTCACTAATACCCCAACTACTCCCACGACAACGTCTCTACTGCCCCAACTACTCCCACGACAACGTCTCTACTACCCCAACTACTCCCTCGACAACGTCACTAATACCCCAACTACTCCCACGACAACGCCACTACTACCCCAACTACTCCCACGAGAATGTCACTACTGCCCCAACTACTTCCACGAGAACGTCACTAATACCCCAACTACTCCCACGAGAACGTCTCTACTGCCCCAACTACTCCCACGACAACGTCTCTACTGCCCCAACTACTCCCTCGACAACGCCACTAATACCCCAACTACTCCCACGAGAACGTCACTAATACCCCAACTACTCCCACGACAACGTCTCTACTGCCCTAACTACTCCCTCGACAACGCCCCTAATACCCCAACTACTCCCACGACAACGTCTCTACTGCCCCAACTACTCCCTCGACAACGCCACTAATACCCCAACTACTCCCACGACAACGTCTCTACTGCCCAAACTACTCCTACGACAACGCCACTATTACCCTAACCTACCCCACGACAACGCCGCAAATACCCCAACTACTCCCACGACAACGTCTCTACTACCCCAACTACTCCCTCGACAATGCCACTAATACCCCAACTACTCCCACGACAACGTCTCTACTGCCCTAACTACTCCTACGATAACGTCACTAATACCCCAACTACTCCCACGACAACGCCACTAATACCCCAACTACTCCCTCGACAATGCCACTAATACCCCAACTACTCCCACGAGAACGTTTCTACTGCCCCAACTACTCCCACGACAACGCCGCAAATACCCCAACTACTCCCACGACAACGTCTCTACTACCCCAACTACTCCCTCGACAATGCCACTAATACCCCAACTACTCCCACGAGAACGTTTCTACTGCCCCAACTACTCCCTCGACGACGCCACTAATACAACAACTACTCCCTCGACAACGCCACTAATACCCCAACTACTCCCACGAGAACGTCTCTACTACCCCAACTACTCCCACGACAACGTCTCTACTACCCCAACTACTCCTACGAGAACGTTTAATACCCCAACTACTCCCACGAGAACGTCACTACTACCCCAACTACTCCTACGATAACGTCACTAATACCCCAACTACTCCCTCGACAATGCCACTAATACCCCAACTACTCCCACGAGAACGTTTCTACTGCCCCAACTACTCCCACGACAACGCCGCAAATACCCCAACTACTCCCACGACAACGTCTCTACTACCCCAACTACTCCCTCGACAATGCCACTAATACCCCAACTACTCCCACGAGAACGTTTTCTACTGCCCCAACTACTCCCTCGACGACGCCACTAATACAACAACTACTCCCTCGACAACGCCACTAATACCCCAACTACTCCTACGAGAACGTCTCTACTACCCCAACTACTCCCACGACAACGCCACTAATACCCTAACTACTCCCACGAGAACGTCTCTACTACCCCAACTACTCCCACGACAACGTCTCTACTACCCCAACTACTCCTACGAGAACGTTTAATACCCCAACTACTCCCACGAGAACGTCTCTACTACCCCAACTACTCCCACGACAACGTCTCTACTACCCCAACTACTCCTACGAGAACGTTTAATACCCCAACTACTCCCACGAGAACGTCACTACTACCCCAACTACTCCTACGATAACGTCACTAATACCCCAACTACTCCCACAACAACGCCACTAATACCCCAACTACTCCTACCTCAACGTCAGTAATACCTCAACTACTCCCACCACAACGACATTAAGTGAATATGCAGTGATTTCTCTTCAAATTGTACCCCAGTATGTCAGTGTCTAGGTTGGTATCTTTATTACATTTAATTGTACCCATGTATGTCAGTGGCTAGGTTGGTGTCTTTATTACATTTAACTGTTCCCCTGTATGTCAGTGGCTAGGTTGGTACCTTTATTACATTTAATTGTTCCCCTGTATGTCAGTGGCTAGGTTGGTGTCTTTATTACATTTAACTGTTCCCCTGTATGTCAGTGGCTAGGTTGGTGTCTTTATTGCATTTAATTGTTCCCCTGTATTTCAATGGCTAGGTTGGTGTCTTTATTACATTTAATTGTTCCCCTGTATGTCAGTGGCTAGGTTGGTGTCTTTATTGCATTTAATTGTTCCCCTGTATGTCAGTGGCTAGGTTGGTATCTTTATTACATTTAACTGTTCCCGTGTATGTCAGTGGCTAGGTTGGTATCTTTATTGCATTTAATTGTTCCCCTGTATGTCAGTGGCTAGGTTGGTATCTTTATTACATTTAACTGTTCCCCTGTATGTTAGTGGCTAGGTTGGTGTCTTTATTACATTTAACTGTTCCCCTGTATGTCAGTGGCTAGGTTGGTATCTTTATTACATTTAACTGTTCCCCTGTATGTCAGTGGCTAGGTTGGTACATTTATTACATTTAACTGTTCCCCTGTATGTCAGTGGCTAGGTTGGTATCTTTATTACATTTAACTGTTCCCCTGTATGTCAGTGGCTAGGTTGGTATCTTTATTACATTTAATTGTTCCCCTGTATGTCAGTGGCTAGGTTGGTATCTTTATTACATTTAACTGTGCCCCTGTATGTAAGTGGCTATGTTGGTATCTTTATTACATTTAATTGTTCCCCTGTATGTCAGTGGCTAGGTTGGTGTCTAATACCCCAACTACTCCCACGAGAACGTCTCTACTACCCCAACTACTCCCACGACAACGTCTCTACTACCCTGTTCTCTGTTCCCCTGTATGTAAGTGGCTAGGTTGGTATCTTTATTACATTTAATTGTTCCCCTGTATGTCAGTGGCTAGGTTGGTGTCTAATACCCCAACTACTCCCACGAGAACGTCTCTACTACCCCAACTACTCCCACGACAACGTCTCTACTACCCCAACTACTCCTCTTTATTGCATTTAATTGTTCCCCTGTATGTCAGTGGCTAGGTTGGTATCTTTATTACATTTAACTGTTCCCCTGTATGTTAGTGGCTAGGTTGGTGTCTTTATTACATTTAACTGTTCCCCTGTATGTCAGTGGCTAGGTTGGTATCTTTATTACATTTAACTGTTCCCCTGTATGTCAGTGGCTAGGTTGGTACATTTATTACATTTAACTGTTCCCCTGTATGTCAGTGGCTAGGTTGGTATCTTTATTACATTTAACTGTTCCCCTGTATGTAAGTGGCTAGGTTGGTATCTTTATTACATTTAATTGTTCCCCTGTATGTCAGTGGCTAGGTTGGTATCTTTATTACATTTAATTGTTCCCCTGTATGTCAGTGGCTAGGTTGGTGTCTTTATTACATTTAACTTATCCCCTGTATGTCAGTGGCTAGGTTGGTATCTTATTACATTTAACTGTTCCCCTGTATGTCAGTGGCTAGGTTGGTACCTTTATTACATTTAACTGTTCCCCTGTATGTCAGTGGCTAGGTTGGTGTCTTTAATGCATTTAACTGTTCCCCTATATATCAGTGGCTAGGTTGGTATCTTTATTACATTTAATTGTTCCCCTGTATGTCAGTGGCTAGGTTGGTATCTTTATTACATTTAACTGTTCCCCTGTATGTCAGTGGCTAGGTTGGTATCTTTATTACATTTAACTGTTCCCCTGCATTTCAGTGGCTAGGTTGGTATCTTTATTACATTTAATTGTTCCCCTGTATGTCAGTGGCTAGGTTGGTATCTTTATTACATTTAATTGTTCCCATGTATGTCAGTGGCTATTTTGGTGTCTTTATTACATTTAACTGTTCCCCTGTATGTCAGTGGCTAGGTTGGTACCTTTATTACATTTAACTGTTCCCCTGTATGTCAGTGGCTAGGTTGGTGTCTTTAATGCATTTAACTGTTCCCCTATATATCAGTGGCTAGGTTGGTATCTTTATTACATTTAATTGTTCCCCTGTATGTCAGTGGCTAGGTTGGTATCTTTATTACATTTAATTGTTCTCCTTTATGTTAGTGGCTAGGTTGGTATCTTTATTACATTTAACTGTTCCCCTGTATGTCAGTGGCTAGGTTGGTATCTTTATTACATTTAATTGTTCTCCTGTATGTTCGTGGCTAGGTTGGTATCTTTATTACATTTAAATGTTCCCCTGTATGTCAGTGGCTAAGTTGGTGTCTTTATTACATTTAATTGTTCCCCTGTATGTCAGTGGCTAGGTTGGTATGTTTATTACATTTAATTGTTCACTTGTATGTCAGTGGCTAGGTTGGTGTCTTTATTACATTTAACTGTTCCCCTGTATGTCAGTGGCTAGGCTGGTATCTTTATTACATTTAACTGTTCCCCTGTATGTCAGTGGCTAGGTTGGTGTCTTTATTACATTTAACTGTTCCCCTGTATGTCAGTGGCTAGGTTGGTGTCTTTATTACATTTAACTGTTCCCCTGTATGTTAGTGGCTAGGTTGGTGTCTTTATTACATTTAACTGTTCCCCTGTATGTCAGTGGCTAGGCTGGTATCTTTATTACATTTAACTGTTCCCCTGTATGTCAGTGGCTAGGTTGGTGTCTTTATTACATTTAACTGTTCCCCTGTATGTCAGTGGCTAGGCTGGTATCTTTATTACATTTAACTGTTCCCCTGTATGTCAGTGGCTAGGCTGGTATCTTTATTACATTTAATTGTACCCATGTATGTCAGTGGCTAGGTTGGTGTCTTTATTACATTTAATTGTTCCCCTGTATGTCAGTGGCTAGGCTGGTAGCTTTATTACATTTAACTGTTCCCCTGTATGTCAGTTGCTAGGTTGGTGTCTTTATTACATTTACCTGTTCCCTTGTATGTCAGTGGCTAGGTTGGTACCTTTATTACATTTAACTGTTCCCCTGTATGTCAGTGGCTAGGTTGGTACCTTTATTACATTTAATTGTTCCCCTGTATGTCAGTTGCTAGGTTGGTGTCTTTATTACATTTAACTGTTCCCCTGTATGTCAGTTGCTAGGTTGGTATCTTTATTACATTTAACTGTTCCCCTGTATGTCAGTGGCTAGGTTGGTATCTTTATTACATTTAACTGTTCTCCTGTATGTCAGTGCCTAGGTTGGTATCTTTATTACATTTAATTGTTCCCCTGTATGCCAGTGGCTAGGTTGGTGTCTTTATTACATTTAACAATATATTTAGAGGTCAGCGTTTCCGGATGGATAAGAGTGCTCGCGCTTAAACTTCCTTTGCGCTGATGTTGAAGTAGCGGTTTCAAGCCCTTTACCGGCCATTTGGACTAAAACAATTTCTTCGCTTCCCTGGCGTAAGTTAAAAATACCTTAGAAGTCGGAGTGGGTTTACCTGCTGGCGAGGGACACTGGTAATGTGGAATGCTAATCCACAAGCAAAACTTAGTCCAGTGCATTAGAAGTTGTAGCATGTGTATGGACTACGCTAGTTTTCAAATCGAGAGAACGAAAACAAGAAAAAAAAATGTTATATTTTCCGAGCAGCCTTGGCACATGTTAAAGGTCACTCTCCCTAAGGTGTAAGGAAAGTAAATGGACAGAAACTTTCGGAGAAAAGGGGGGGGGGGGCCGCTTCTGATGATCAGTTAACCTCCTGTCGAGTTTTTACCACTCCGAGCAGCCTTCACATAATAAACATTTTTTTTTAAACTTTAATCCGATCTGGTTACGATGCTAAGTGTAAATGGTATTCTAATCAATCACACAACATCCGGGCTACTTTACTGAGTATCCGAGGGGAAATAATTAAATAACATGAATTTTACCAATACTTTTTTATTTTATTTGCAATAGTGTGAACCATAAATTGTTTGTGTTTTATTTATCAAGGTGGCTACACACTTTGTCTGCCTGGCCACTCTCTTGTTGATGCTATCTAGGAAAACAATTTTGGATGTGACCTTAAAGTAATTTTGTACCGTAGTGTATCCATTGTATGCGCAGCCGTATAATGGTTGGCGTTGTCGTGCAACAAAAAAACTCACGTTGAGAGAAGAGCATGGACATCATTACTTTCCAAGTGGATCCTTGAGTCTTCCATTTTGAAATCTTTCTACTCATTGATATAGTCTTTCCTGATTAAAACAATTGTCTCCATATTGAAGCATCATTCTTCTGCAGATTTCACAAAGTGTCACACACTCTGACCAATGAAAAATAAATAACTTTTCGTTGATCTTCCACCGTGCAAGTCGATACTTGATCAGCTATTTTGTAATGGATTTTGAGCATGCCTAAGGTGCTCCATCGTCACTACATCTACATGGGGAATTGCTTAACAGCCAGTTTATGTCCTGAAATAAATGTTTCCCTTTCCCATACGTAGTTTATAATGAATTGCTTTTTCCTTAATAATTTTCCCAACTACATATCTATTAAATCATAAACTTATCCCACACCACTTAGTATATACTGATTTCGATCTCATCTCATTTCACATAGTCTACACTACTGAGGTCAATCTCGTAACATCCTACCGTAACTACGCCCCTGAGTATAGCTATTTCCCGAGCAGCTTCAGTTCTTGGAGGATGATTAGCGTTCACATCGACTAAGCCTTTCATTCGAATGGAAATATGTATAGGCGTATAACTCAAGCTAGAGAAGGTCAATTTTAAGCGGTAAGAGGCAATGTCTTAGTTACAGGCTGCAGGTTGACTATCCTTAAACGACTGCTAGTTAAAGATGCAGTAGTAGAAGAAACACCATATTTAATAATACTTCAGTTAAAACAGCTAAGATATGGCGCGTCTCTTGTATCTTATCCTCAGGACATGCCGGTGGGTTGGGGAAATAGCAAGATGGCGAATTGGCTGGGTCTGTTCCTCTAGGTTGAGTATTGGTACACGATAAGGCTGACGTGGTCAAGACCCTTTTGGGATCGTGCTTATTGAAGGATAAATACATTATCATTACCTGGAGAGAATGATGTGACAGGGAGTGACAAGAGAAACTGGACCACACTCCGCTTTCCGAGGACCAGACGGACACATAATAAGATTTCAGTTGTTATCATTAGTATTGATACTCTTCGACTCCACTCACCTCAACTAAAGTGTGGAGTTAAGTGTGGTTCCTGCAATGGTAGACATGCGAGGACCCGAGCCCAACAATGCTACAACTAATGTGATAATGGAATGATGAGCATTTGAGCATTATGGCATGGCTTCTGGTAAAATATGGTGAATAGGTTGTTGAGCTGTTGATACCTCTGGCGTGTTTTTGATTCTGGCTACGGTTTGCTTACGCATCTTCCACATTTTGGACTGGTATTGCATGGATCCGTCGCCCAGCTAATCAATTAAGTGCCTGGAACGACACTGTGAGCTGTGGTTTTCATGCGGAATGTTCTTACACCTGTCCGCGGTGGTCTATATTGTGAACTGCAGTTCAGAAAAGTGGAGGCCGGTTGCTGAAATAGCGGGTGTTGCATTATACAAAAATGTGTGTGCAACTGATGGTTTTCTAGTGGCTGCTCTTCCATCGACGATTAATTGTAATTTTAGTGGTGGACTTTTGTGCTGGCATTCTGACTGCGACCTTATACATGTATGTCTGTGTAAATGACATGCCGTTAACAATTTACTCAAGGACAATAACAGTTAAATAGGACAAAACAATTCGGCAAAAAAAAATATTTTTTTTTTAAAAGAAGCAGATAAATAAAAGTTTTGACCAGTCTTAGTCATCGTACAAACGGAAAAATGATACCTGTACTGAAAAACTTAAATGTCCCTATTCATAGTAAGCTAAATAACAAAGGCAAATAGAAGTAACTAAACACTGAAAGTCCAGTAGAAGGAGAATCAAATAAGAAAGCAAGCTCGTTTGTGAAGCTTAATAAATATATATAAAGTGTCACAAAGTGAATGTTGACTAAGTGACAGATAGAGTGGCTATGGTTGTGTCTAGGGTATGTCCTTGTAACAATGTGATGTTGAACAACAGATTAGTCAAGATGCATCACCACCAAACACCAGTCAGTGAACAAGCGTTAATTTGCGCACATAATATTCCTTTAATTCTGAATTAACACAGACACATGTAACATATAAATCCAGGAACAATAATTCTCTAAGAATATATCTCCATCCCAATGGAACACGTCGAATAACACTGCCTCTCAAGGCTACTAAAATATCGTCCCACACGACAGGTATACTAGCCTCTCTCTAGGCCCGACTCAAAGTAACCCACTATGGGTCTCGAATTCCACTCACTATCCCTGGAACCCACAGTGCGGAGTTATCTTCAGAACTCCGTCACAATTCTTCACTTTCTCAGACCACAACCTTCTCCTGGTCTGGTCTACACTCAACTCCCTCTCAGCTCGGAGTCCAAACCTCAACTGCCCCGTCAATCTTTGTCCCTCTCTTTTCAACAATTCTATCCCCCACATTGCTTCACACACAACACACAATCTCACTGCTTCAACTGTCTGCCTCACCTTTATTTTAGCCAGCTGACTTGTTCTCAGCTCTCCCTTTCAATTACTGTCTTCTCATTCACGCCCTCTGGGGGACTTACTATCCGCCCTATTTTATCTCGTGAACTGTTTATATTGTACGGCCATTCACCTTAATTTCAATGACCACAGGCATGTGACACTACCCCACCCTCAAAAGAAAACATCGTTTTCAAATGTTGGGAGACTAAAACTTATTAAATATGTGACCCAGACACATTTCCTGGGTAGCCCTAAGTATGGCTGCACCTTACTCTAGCTACCACACTACATAATACATCAAATACTCATAGTACACTCCCATATTTCCCACACATAAATACAAACAACTTTCTATCTTTTGTATCAATGCATGAACTAATACATCACATAATAATAATAATACATCATAGAAAAGCATTATACTTATGTACCCACAGGTCTCTTACTACTTCACGACCACACAATACTATTAGTGTACCGACCCTATATCAGGTGGTTCTGTTCTTGCATTACCCACCTCTGATTCCTGTCGATGCTGTGTCTACCTTTCATGTACCCATCACTCATGGTACCTCTACAATTACAACATCTGTTTGTTATCCCTAGGTCAGTAATGTCGCGCACACCCTTTTGACCTGACTCAACTTTCCTATCTGCATATTGCACCGTTACACTTGCGTCTCTGTTTACCCTGCCCTCTTTATTGAATCCTGGCCAATATACCTGGCATCCTGCTCTATGCTGCTTCCGCCTTAGTCCTATGTGCCCTGCACCTGCCCTATCCTGAGCTGTTCTAGTATATCGGTCTCTATGTGTTAACGGTAATACTACTTGTCCACATGCAGTTCCGCCATCTGAAAAGCGGCGAGTGAGAACATTGTTCTTCCTCTCGAAGCACCATCTACCTTTCTTTGACTGCCTATGTTCTACTATCCTACACCCATGTGAACATTTGTTCAGAGTAGTATCTTGTCTCTGGGAGCCACTAGCACTATATTTGGGATCCATTCTCATCTGCTCAGCTGTACTATCCTTGTCCTGAGTTCCTGTGTCTACTTCAAGTGCCTCTTCTACCTCAGCTATACTCTCTAATTTAGGTTCTCTTGTGGTAACTACCTCATTACTGCTTACACTATATTTTTGGTCCCAATAAACTACTTCCTCTTCTGTACACTCTTTAACTCCTATAACATTTCCTATGATGAGATCTGCCACTGGTGAGTCTAAAACACATGCTGTCACTCTTCCTGTTATGTATGGTGTTTTTACTGTTATCACGGCTATTGGGTAGAATTCTACTGTCCCATTAAATGTTATGGATCTAATCTTTTCTCCTGTATAATCCGAGGGATGCACTAAACTCTTTCTCACCCCGATGGACGTACATCCGGAATCCCTAATTGTTAACGCTGGCCTATCATTAACAAACCCATGATGCATCTTCAGACTTCCTCCTTCATGCACTGCTGATCCTGCTTTAACTGTGTGACCACATATTAAGACTGGCTGACCATCTTTTTCAAAAAGAGGTTTGCACCCACTACAATCTTCATTGTTCAGCGTCTCAATTACTTGTGCTGCATTTGAGTGCTCTGTTTCTCTCATCCTACATTGATGACTGACATGCCCGTTCCTTCCACATTTGAAACAAGTGATCTCCCTTTTACTGTTGTTCGTTGGTCCATCTGATGGTTGTGCATCACAATCTGCCTTTTGTGTCTCCAGCTCCCACAATTCCAGCATCCGGCATAATTTGGACGTCTCTGGAAGTTCCCTCTTCTATATGGGTACCGTCCTACTCTACCAACATTGTTTCCTCGGAACCATTATCTTGAAGTTCTTGTTGCTCACCTTTCTGTGCTGACTCCACACTTTTCGCCCTTGGTCTAATGACTGGATTCTGGTCCTGTTTAGTGTACGCTGCACAGACTATTTCCTCACTCATTAGTTTCCCAATAGAAACTGTTAGGATGTGCAGTCATATAGTTTTGCCCTAACTGAGACATTGTGTCTATGTCCTTTGGCTTCCGTTCCTCAAAGAACGCCACTAAATTAGAATTGCATGCAGATACTACCTTGTCTCTTAACATTAGATCTACTAATTTATTAAAATCTTTCCCTACTTCTGCAAGCTCCATCCATTTGTTAAATGTATTCTTTACTGTGTTAACAAAGTCTGTGAAATCTTGATTTGTCTCTGGCACTAACTGTCTAAACTTTGTCCTATATCCATGCTCAGTTAGTTGGAACTTTGTCAGCAAACGTTGACGTAAGATAGTGTAGTTGTTCCTTTCTTCTACAGGTAAATTGAACATGGTGTCTAGTGCCTTGCCCGTAAGAAATTCGCCAAGTCGCATCCCATACTCTTTCTCTGGAATACCTAACGCTTTGGCTGATGCCTCGAACCTGGCCAAATAATTTTCAAGTTGGTCCCGGTCTGTAAAATATGGCAGTTTTAATCTCTGTGACGACTGCGACGGTCTTCTGCTTTCCTCACTTTGACCTTTCGAAGATAGTTCTAGTTTCTTAACTCGATTTCAGCTAGTTTTACTTGTGTCTCTTCCTGTAGACGCTTGTTTTCTATTTCAGCTAGTTTTACTTGTGTCGCTTCCTGTAGACGCTTGTTTTCTATTTCAGCTAGTTTTACTTGTGTCGCTTCCTGTAGACGCTTGTTTTCTATTTCAGCTAACTTTACTTCCTGTAGACGTTTGTTTTCCATTTCAGCTAACTTTACTTCCTGTAGACGTTTGTTTTCCATTTCAGCTAGTTTTACTTGTGTCTCTTTCTCTTCCTGTAAGCGTTTTGCCTCGCGTTCATTATGCCTCTCCTCTCTTTCCATCTGCTTTTGTTCTTTCGCTTCTGCATACTCCTGTAACTCTTTACCTTTCAGGCCTATTCTTTCACCTGCTTCAATATAATCCATTAAAGTAGGCATCTTGTACTTGTGGACACGTTGCTGTGAATCAGCCAACTATAAATGTACAGGCTCTGCTGTTATTCTTTGTGTCACTTCCCTAAGTACACCCGCACTCCCTGTGTACGTAAATCCGTAGTGCTACAATATCACTCTGTACTCACCCAGTCACTCTATAAGCACTAGGTAGTGAGGGGGGAATATAACTATACTCCCTCCTATATATATATATATATATATATATATATATATATATATATATATATATATATATATATATATATATATATATATATATATATATCAAATAACTGTAGAACAATTCCTGGAAATAGTTGTAAACATACATATACATACACAAATGGATGATACACACTAACTGCGAACTATTAAACGCTAGACGCATAGGCCGGTGAAACGCAGACGGATGATTACATAGAAATAAAAACCACTGACATAAACATGCCCATGAAAGACCATACCGTGCGCATAATATAAACTGACAAATACCATCTAGATAGAAGATGTATTAACATAAGCATTACAACAATACCATATATCCAAAGAACTCAAATATTATATGTAACAGTAAAGAGAAAACAGTAAAAAGAACAAATATAAAATGATAATGTACATAGATCTGACGTAGACACTTGGACACCATGTATAATGTCGAGACGACCCAATGCCACAGCACAAAACAAACTGACTCGTCAGCTGTCTCTCAACCAATACAATGTGCACCTAGAAACTTCACCTTTGCTCTGTCTCCCGCATTTCGAGAAATAAAGCAAAAATATCCTACTTATTACGACCACTGGACCACATACAAATATTTACGTAACGCACAACAACAACAATACTTAGGACGATGAGAACAACAGAAGCAAACAAGGGTTGCCGACACCAATGCGATGGTAGAATCTTAAAAAAAAGTCCTTAATTTGTTTTCAATAGTCTCCGAAAATCGCCTGGAAATGTTTGTCGGTTACTGTTTTGAAAAGATTACGACGTTAGCTTCCCACAATGAATTAAAGTTCAGATGCGTTGTCACCTTTTGTTGACGTGGTGACACGATTTTCGACTGTCGTAAAAGTTGAAGATGATGATAATTATCCCAACGCCTTGTATCTTCACAGTCCGTAATGTTTTTGTAACCCTCCCTGTAGGGATGGCCTGTGATTGTATAATGTATGTGAACGCTCTTGTTTTGCCAGAAATATTGGGTTTTCGTTGCGTTTTGGGGAGCCGAAAATACCTTTAAAATCAATGAATGTTTATCTGCGTAGTCACTGTCGCTTTGAAGTGATGGTATGGTTTCACTGTTGCTGACCCGGTTAAACCAACGAATAACAGAAAATGACCACGCGCTTTAAATCCGCTTCGCAAGTCTTTTTTGGTGAAAAAATGCGCTCATATTTGCGAAGACGGCACCTGAATGACTGTTGTGGTTTGTTTGCCGATGATGACACACACACACACAAAGACGTTAAACGTAAATCCTAGTTTCAGTAGAAACCCAACGTGTTATTCTCCGTGGAAATTTTTCCGTCAAATTCCCTGGTTCTCTACCTTGACTCACAAGGTCATCTCTGTTAGTACCTCAGTGTACTACAATCTTCACTGACTGCGAACAAAGTAATGTCCGGAACTTTTCCGTTATCCACACATACTTCGCTGTCCTCGTAAACAGCACTGACCCTCTTGTCAACCCAATTTGTCCGTGGCGACTCACAATTTCCACCGTCGTTTTACCTGTGGTGAATTCTTAACCTATCGCCCTGCAACCACCCTGTGCTTTGTCCTCAACACACACACACAAGATATCTCACCACGCCCAGGACTTCCCAACGAAATTGTTCACTGTCATAAATCCTGTCTTCGTCACACCCACACGCACCTGTCAGAATATCATCTTGCCAGTATCATGGCACCGACTTTTTGTACTGTTCACTTGACCTATAAACACACGCGCCTGTTTGCGTTAATTTTCTGACGTCCCTGATAGCCGAAGAAATACTGCCTGGTATCCAATTTACCTGTCCTGACCTTCTCGTGACCTATTTGCTACCCAGTTCCCGCACGGAAGAAACCCCAGTGTTTATATCGTGGACACACTTTCCCCGTCTACTCTCCCCACTCCGAGTGAGAAATGATATTTTTACCTGGTTTCTCGTGGACTCTGTATTAATTCTCCGACACTTTTGACATGCGTTGTCTACTGAAAATGGTGTTTATTCTTGACAGGAGAGCTCTCATTATTGTTGTTGTAATTGGGCATCCGACTAATGTCTCTGATGTTAGTGTTCTCTCTAATCGATGAAGCCTTCCAGAAATCTTCTCTGTCACAAAGTGAATGTTGACTAAGTGACAGATAGAGTGGCTATGGTTGTGTCTAGGGTATGTCCTTGTAACAATGTGATGTTGAACAACAGATTAATCAAGATGCATCACCACCAAACACCAGTCAGTGAACAAGCGTTAATTTGCGCACATAATATTCCTTTAATTCTGAATTAACACAGACACATGTAACATATAAATCCAGGAACAATAATTCTCTAAGAATATATCTCCATCCCAATGGAACACGTCGAATAACACTGCCTCTCAAGGCTACTAAAATATCGTCCCACACGACAGGTATACTAGCCTCTCTCTAGGCCCGACTCAAAGTAACCCACTATGGGTCTCGAATTCCACTCACTATCCCTGGAACCCACAGTGCGGAGTTATCTTCAGAACTCCGTCACAATTCTTCACTTTCTCAGACCACGACCTTCTCCTGGTCTGGTCTCTACACTCAACTCCCTCTCAGCTCGGAGTCCAAACCTCAACTGCCCCGTCAATCTTTGTCCCTCTCTTTTCAACAATTCTATCCCCCACATTGCTTCACACACAACACACAATCTCACTGCTTCAACTGTCTGCCTCACCTTTATTTTAGCCAGCTGACTTGTTCTCAGCTCTCCCTTTCAATTACTGTCTTCTCATTCACGCCCTCTGGGGGACTTACTATCCGCCCTATTTTATCTCGTGAACTGTTTATATTGTACGGCCATTCACCTTAATTTCAATGACCACAGGCATGTGACATAAAGTTAATTGCCTATTTATATCAACTCTATAACATTCACCTGCTTCGTGGCGAAGGAGTTACCGACGCGGTTCGTGATCCCGCATACCCGCATTCGAAATACAGCTGCACGCGATTTGACAGCAGACCGCGTTGCGCTGGTTTTTACGTAATGGTATGGGTGCCGGTCGTTCAGAAAGCAATGGCAAACTACTTAACGTAAACTTGCCAAGGCATCAACAACAGTAAACATTGCTGGTGTTGACTGCAAACGTCCTGTAAAAGATATGCAACTAACTAACTATTGCATTCACTACGGAATGCTGAGGCTATTGCCACATAAATGGGATAGGAAAGGGTGATCTCACTTAACACTTAACTTCAGTATCCATTGCCATTCTCCGGGAATCATCTGCCGTATAGAACTCAAACATATGTTAACACTAACCGTGATGGTACAGCTTAACATTCTACTCCCAGCTAATCCTTAAATAGTATCTTGCCATGTCAACCGCTGCTATTCTCTTGCCCCGCTTGTTTTCCACCTAAGGTAAACTCTCGTGTATAGTGCGTACACGTTTACTCATTTATGTTTACTAAAACTTGGCTACATATTACATCAATCACTCAATCATGTGCCATACCGGAAAGCGTGGGCGGTCATGACTCGCTACTTCACTCGATGACCAGAGTCGTGGATCAGCTCAGTGTTTCTGTCTCGACCATGCCATGTGGCCAAACCATCCAGGTATTTACTTTTCGGTCTTCCCCTTGGTCTGTTTGTCTTGAAGTGCCTGTCCTCTAAATTCCACGGGACCGTACACTTAAAGCAACTCAAATTGAACTCGTCAAGAACAGATCAGAACAACAAAACATGTTCTATCTTACCAACAGGATCATGAACATATAGCAGACTCAAATCGAGCAAGCGAAAGACGTACGTTTATTCCGCCGCAGGACAAAGTATATGCTCTTGTAGAAACGTGAGCTGATCCCTATACGCAGGATCGGCACTCACTTAAATAACATCTACCTACGAGCTCTAAGTCCAGCTCGCTGCCCTTGAGGCTTAATTATCCAAATCCTCAGTTCAACTGATTAAATAAAAGTCTAGGTATCCGCACCCGGTCTTTCTACTGTTGTGTTGTCTTTAATACATTCCTCTCCGGACTCCCAGCTGCTTCATCACGAAATTACCGCCTCCAGGTGTCACCTTCACACGGAGCCTTTTTGAAACACATCCTTTCGAATCCACAATTCACAGCGTCCCCCGTTGCCGTGTTCTGACGTTCTCCACATTCTCCTTGGATTCCTCTGTTGACATCCACTTTAGTGTCTGAATGGGAAACTCCGTATATGATTTTCCACCGCCCATTCCGATGACGTCATTATGTCTAAACGCCATGTGGCAGTATGCCCCCCTCCCTTTTAAAATGATGTAATCATTTTTTTCCCCAAGAGAATTAACCTGACACATAGCAGTGTAGACACAATGACTTTTATCTCGACCGCTATTG
>JACEFZ010023581.1:0-84582 GCA_014155875.1 Cepaea nemoralis
ACAGTAGACAACTGAATTTCCAATGCCAATATGGCATGGACAACTACAATAGTAGATTAATCCATAAATGGACTATACAAGGACAATGAGCTAATCCATGACTCTGGTGATCGAGTGAGATGGCAAAACATGGCCGCCCACGCTTATCGGCACAACACATGATGATGATGATGATGGGCTATACAAAGAAAGACAGGAGGCTGTGGACTAACATGATTTCCAATGCCATATGGCATGGACACACAATATGTAGATAGACAAGAGGCTGTGGAAAACTACGGTGATGAAAGCCACACAGTGCAGACTATATGAGAAGAGACATGAGCTGTGGGCGAACACGACATCAAAAGCCATATGAAATATGAGAGACAGGAGGCTGCAGAAAAAAACTGACAACCAATACCATGCTGCATGGGTTATAAGACGTAGAAAAGAATGTCAGACAGGGATGTGTACTAAGTTTATAGCCCTTCGTAAATCAAGTTCATACTTTAATCACCATCATACGCTAGCCCCTATTAATGTAAAAGGCCTCACGGATGCTGAAAACTATGACAAAACAATCAACAATCATACCAAATAAATAAAAACATTAATATTAACTCGTTCAGTCCCACAAGCTTCCACAGCATATAAAGTGACTAACTACTATGCAAATTCATGGCTGCAATTACTTTCAAAGAAGTTAAAATACACGGTGAAAGTGGCCAGATTTCTGAAGTATGTTCTGACCAAATGTAAAAAGTAAGAGAACATTATGCGATGGCTGGGATTCATTCACAGGGAAGAGGCCATCACATACGAGGCACTGCGTAGGACTGAAAGAGTTAATAAGAACTGTGACAGAACAAGATATTCAAGCAACACTGTTCTAGGGGGGATGAGGCAACTTCATTAAAAAGCTGTACACGTCAGGCAGAACAAGAGAGGTACATCTCCCGGCTGGGAGGCTAAATGTCATTAAAACAATATCACATGACTAGGCATCGGGGGCAGCACTATCTGTACAGACGGCAGAACTCTCGTACAGCATTGCTGACTTGCTTCAGATCCTCGGCACTGAAATGACACAGCACAAAGGGATTTCTTAAGTGATACTGACAGAGATACAACTAATTATGGTACATGAGCACACAGACGACAATGTATATTTTTTTAATAGCACAGGGAGGGGGCAAAAGAGAGGGAGGGGGCGAAAGAGAGAGAGAGAGAGAGAGAGAGAGAGAGAGAGAGAGAGAGAGAGAGAGAGAGAGAGAGAGAGAGAGAGAGAGAGAGAGAGAGAGAGAGAGAGTTAGAGATTGAACAAACGAACAAACTTTCTGACATTCTGCCTTATTTTATCTCTCTGTTCTCATATATCTTAAAACTGTATGTAGAGAGAAAGAGGGCGAGAAAGAGAAAAAGACAGTATGGGCAGACAAAAAATAAATAGCTTTACATATTACAAACAGCACATGGCGAGGCCAGACATCTATATATATTATATATATATATATATAGTATATATATATATATATATTATATATATATATATATATATATATACTAGCTGACCAGGCCCGGCTTCGCCCAGCCCCTGGCGGGGATGGATGGATGGATGGATGGATCTATCTATCTATCTGTCTGCCTACCCGTCCGTCTCTCCCTCCCTCCCTGTCTGTCTATCTATGTTCGGCCCTTTCCCGTTGCGGGAAAAATGGGTTCGAAAATTGTCACGTATCTAAAATAAAAATCTACAACAGGTAGCAGCGAACCGCCAGACATGGAGAGCCATGACTTCTACCCTATGTGCCGACTTAGGTTCAAGAGGAAAGACTAACTAACTAATCTAAAATAGATCCATTATTTTTACGAAAACTTTGAAGATGCAAAGTTTTTATCACTTTATAACTGCCCTTTCCCGTTGCGGGAAAAATGGGTTCGAAAATTTTCACGTATTTAGAATAGATGCATTATTTTTATGAAAACTTTGAAAATGCCTTAAAGATTTTATCACTATATTATAATGCATATGACTGTAGATAACTACTTTAAACATTTTATAAAACTTTAAGAAACATGCAACAATTATTTAAATTACATAATATAGCAATGTTATTAAAAGTAATGTCCCTTGATATAACTTTTCTTAAGTTAAGTCCCCTTCAATATTTTAATTAAATTCAATTTAATACCTAAATAACTGTTTTTAAACTAACAAACTATTCCAGTTGGCTTGGCGGGATTTGAGAAGAACATCTGTAGAAAATTTCATCTCAATCGGATGGACCATTCGCGAACGTATAAAGTACACACAAAGACACAAACAAACATTCTCTTTTATATATATAGTTCATTATATATAGATACATAAATATAGATATCATTATATTATAACGCATATGACTGTAGATAACTACTTTAAACATTTTATAAAACTTTAAGAAACATGCAACAATTATTTAAATTACACAATATAGCAATGTTACTAAAATTAATGCCCCTTGATATAATTTTCTTAAGTTAAGTCCCCTTCCAATATTTTAATTAAATTCAATTTAATACGCAAATAATGTTTTTAAACTAACAAACTATGCCAGTTGGCTGGAGGGGAAGAACATGTGTAGAAAATTTCATCTCAATTGGATTGGACTGCTCACGAACGTTATAAAGGACACACACAAACATTCTCTTATAAAGTTAATTACTTCACATTATAGACCAGATGAAGTTATATATATATATAATATATATATATATATATATAATATATATATATACTTATATATATATATATATATATTATATATATTATATATAATATATTAACTTCATTTGGTCTATAATGTGAAGTAATTAAACTTTACACAAACATAATCTGCCTGTGTTTGAAAAAAGGTTGACGTTGCTTACCTGGTGCAAGCCTTGTGAAAATCTGCTAGCTGTTTTTTGGTAGCTGTCACTGCTCCCCCGCTACTCTCTGTGGGCAGGGCTTTCAGCGTATGTTCCAGCCACACACAGAAGGTCTAACAAAAAGAATAGTTTAATATAACTCTGACAGCTAATAGAAAAAAGTCTAACAAAGAGTTTACTATAAGCCAATAAGAAAAAGATCTACTTAAAAGAATAGAAGCTTACTACAACTGAAACGGCTAACAGAAATAGGTCTTATAAAGAGAAAATGTAAATAAACAATGATAATTAGAAAGCAAGGGAAAACCATTACACTGATTTCCCAAGAAAAAGTGAATATTATTAAGTTAATTATCAAATTAAAAAATAAAGAACATGAAGAACATTTTATGCAATGGGTCCTTGTCCTTGAAGGTTAAAAAAAAAAAAAGAGTTCTTGCATGTTACATAGATCCAGATTTAACATACGGCTGCAATATCCTGGACAATTAGTAAGGCGAAAAAATCCCTAGGAGCCTTGGAGATGTGGTTTTATAGAAGAATGTTGAAAATTCATTGGTCAGCCACAATGAGCAATCTGGACATTCTGAGGGAGGCTAAGTCACAAAGACAACTTATCTCAAACATCAGAAACAAGCAGTCATTATTTTTTGGCCACACTATGAAAAGACAAAAACTGGAACATGTTGTGACAGCTGGGAAGATTTGTGTAAAGAAAGATAGAGGAAGACTTCTTCTTCTTCTTCAGCATTCCTGAGTGAAAGCGAGTTTTGTTTCCCTATTACCTTTCATTCTTTCTATATGCCCCAGCCATTGCAGTCTATTAGCCTTCATACCAGTGATCAGCGGGGACTTAAACAGATCATAAATGTCTTTGTTGCTTCTTCTTTTCCACTCTCCACTTTGTGTATCCCTAATGGGCTCAAAGATGCGTCTTAAGACTTTGTTCTCAAAGGTTTGTAACAAGGCTTCGTCTCCTTTAGTTGTACTCCAGGTTTCAGAGCCATACAGCACAACTGGTCTGATCAGTGTTTTGTATATTGTGATCTTGGTGTTACGAGATAGCGCATTTGATTTTAGCAGATGTTGTAGTGCATAGTATATCTTATTTCCAGAGTTCATTCTAGCTTGTATTTCTTCCCTTATTATGTTGGAGCAGTTGAAGATTGTACCCAGGTATTTGTATGTTTCCGTTCTTTTAATGGTCATATTATCTATTTGTATGTGGCCAGCGTTTTTAGCCGTTCCTTCTCTTGAAATTACCATATATTCTGTCTTATCTTGGTTGATAACCAGCCCCATTTGTTGAGCTTTTTCCTTTAAGTGAGTCAATATTTCCAATGTCGTTTGTTCATTTTCCCCTATAATATCTATATCATCTGCATAACCAAGCAGTCTGGATGTTCCTCCAATAGCACATTCCTCCTTTACCTTCCTTACAACTTTCTCTAGAGCCAGATTGAAAAGGAGCGGAGATAGTGCATCACCCTGTTTCAAGCCAGATGTTATTTGGAAGGGGTCTGATTTCCTGCCTTTATATGTTACTATATTATAAGTATCTTCCATGCATAGTCTGGTCATGTTGATTGGTTCCAAATTCCTGCATAGCATTCCATAGACTATTCCTATGGACACTATCATTTCATAAGCCTTTTTAAAATCCACAAAAATGTTATGGAGGCCTCTTTTATATTACCAATTTTTCTCAGCTATTTGTCATAAGATAAATATCTGATCTATCGTTGATCTGTTTTGTCTAAAACCCACTTGGTAGTCACCTAATATGTCTTCTGAATTTGGTTTTAGTCTAATTAGTAATACTGCGGATAGTATCTTAGAGGAAGACAGCGTGGGAAAATTCTTATGTCATGGCACAGAAGGGAGTCAACACATGAATTTATCCATGCCGTCGGAGATCGCAGTTTGTGGAGAAGCATGACCACCCAGCAAGGCACTGGATGATGATATATATTCAACACTACTAAATGGCATGGAAATCTGGACAGTGAACAAGCAATTGAAAAGTCAAACTGAGGCCATGGAGATGTGGATATACATCTCATTAGTTCATGGAAACAAAACCAATCAAATACAGAGGTTCTAGAGAGGCTTCAAACAAGAAGAGAGTTGAAAGAATATTTTAGCCACATAGCACTCTTATATAAATCACTTTGGAGATAAGAGTTAAAGACATGAGAGCAAGAGGTAGACAACAATACAAGTGGGAAGATAACATTAAGAAATAGATAAACAACAACAGTCTGTCAGTGTACAACCAAAGTGAGAGAGAGGATTAGAGATTCATTTCAGCCAACCTTCATGGCAGAGTCGGTACCTGAATGACTGAAAGCTAGATTTATGGTGGACTGTTCAAATGACTTCATACCAATCCTGGCATTTAATTACCTCGCATAACGTAATCATAACTCACTGAGCACTCAATCAACTTACAGAATAGCCAACAAATTCATGGTCAGGCAATCAACTCACAGGGCACTCAATTAACTCACAAGGCTAGCCAACAAACTCATTGGTAAATCAATCAACTCACAAGCTAGCCAACAAAACTCCCTGGTAAATCAATCTACTTACAGGCCAGCCAAAAATCTCATTAGTAAATCAATCAACTCACAGGCTAGCCAACAGTAAATGAAAGAAGAAGAACAGGCCAGCCAACAATCACATTAGTAAATCAAAATCAATCAACTCACAGGCTAACCAACAACCTCCCTGGTAAATCAATAAACTTATAGGCTAGCCAACAAACTCACTGGCAGTCAATCAACTCACAGGCTAGTCAACAAACTCACTGGCAGTCAATCAATTCACAGGCTAACCAACAAACTCCCTGGTAAATCAATCAATTCACAGGCTAACCAACAAACTCCCTGGGTAAATCAATAAACTTACAGGTCTGTCTATCAACATCAGCTCAAACAGCACTTCACTGACGTCTGCTGACATGAATGTAGGTAAACAGAAGAGGCACGCGTTGACCAGGGCAACCACCAAAGACTGTCCATGATCTTCTAGAAGTTTCTTCACCAAAGTCCAGCGTAACTGAAAGTCTGCCTTATCCTGCATTTCCAAACAACAGGCAAATTTGGTAATTAATTGGCAAATAGTAATCATAGCTTACTTATCAACAACTGACTGGCACCTTGCCGTCTTGATAGACAAAAATTTGTAACATGGAGTTATACCTCTCCATAGCACAAAGCCTCGGCTGAATTTAGAGACTGTTGTTGCCGATGCAGCATGATCACTCTCTTGGCCTACCTAGTTTACTCCAGAGGAAAGGTAACACCAAAACGTCTGGAATAAGGCAAGCTGCAAAAGCTGCCGGATCAGCAAAGCAATTCTCTTGCTGTCTGCCTGTCGGAGCTTCCATACTAGACCAGTTGCCGACCAATACTTTGGTGCTAATCTGCCCTGTCATTTAGTCGTTGTGTTGCATTTCCTCGCACTAGAGTAAGGCTTGTACCATCCCAATTGCGCTCCTCCTCCTGAAGCTGTTGACACAATGTGGGGTCAGGTTTGGTGAGCCCAACACTCGGCACTAACAGAAAACAAGCAGTGCCATCTCCTGTCATACAATAGCTCAGTCATATCTAATTAAGATCTGACACTGTTATATTTATAAATACAAAATAACTAAACTATCATTGTCCTGTTTGTATGTATGATGGTTGCCACGAATTGGCATGTTTCATTGTGTTATGGTAGGAAGTTAGGAACCTGAGGATGGTATGTATCTTCCTGATACCAGGGCAATGGATTGGAAGCCTTGTCTTCCCAGAAAAGGGCAAAAAAAACTAGACACTATGTGCACATTAAAAGTTCCTTGACAGATCAAACGTGACGAAACGAGCTGGCCAGACGGACCATTTCTTCACTGTTCTCCTTCTTTTGGCCTTAATCCCCAGTAGACAGCGAGGCCCTCAACCAACTCATGCCAAGCTGTCCTGTCTTTCTCTATCTCCTGCAGCACCAACCATTTCCTCCCTACATTATCCATGTCCATGTTTAATGCCACATGGCATAAACCAGATGAGAACATAAACCTGACACATGACCCTGTGGACATGTGCAAATGACCATCCATGCCTATCAGCACGGCACCTGATGATGATCACATGATAATCTATGGAAACTGCAGCACTTATGGAGGTATCCATGGGTAAGGTAGAGGTTACGTTGATGTACGCCCAAGCAAGCAGCCAAGGAATGCAAGAAAGTGAAGATCACATGTTTATATGTCTTCTTCTTTGTTCCTCTTTCAAGGGGAGTGCCTCACACCAGGTTATGCACCTCAAAGGTCAGTGTGTCTGACCTTGGCTTGCATTTGTATCAAGTTTGCTTCCTCTAGACCAGTGGTTCTCAACCTTTTTTGGCCTGTGCCCCCCTTCACCATATTTTTCAGAATGTCATTTCCCCCCCCCCCCCCCCCCCCCCCCCCCCCTTTCATATTTCCTACCTAAAAGTTTGGCCCGTGCCCCCCTTCACCATATTTTCAGAACGTCATTCCCCCCTTTTCGTATTTCCTACCTAAAATTCCCCCCCTTAAACAGTATACGTAATAATGGAAGCTAAATTTAATAGCACATACTAAAACAAGTCTAGACGTCCACATAACACGTGATTTGTGGGTCTACTTACTTTATAAAATGAATTTTAGAAGGGTGAGATGTACAGAACCGTAAAGTATGAAGGGGAAAAACAATATCAAGTAATAGGTTCTTGTATTAACGCGATCTTGAAATAATCTTAATTCCCCCCTGGAAACCCTAAAATTCCTCCCAAGGGTGGAATTCCCAGTGAGAACCACTGCTCTAGACAGATTCCACCCATAACATTGGGCTCTATCTATCTGTGGGTAAGTTTTCTTTCATAAGAATTTTGCCAGGGCAGCTGCCTGAAGGCCGGCATTTGTGATTTCCGACTGTCGTGGGATTTTTAACATCAGCACCTTGCACACAAAACCTCCTGTTTTTTGCACTTATCTGAGATGGCTAAGTGTCTGACCTCACTACCCATGAGATAAAGAGGATGTGTAGTATCATTATATGCATACAATTCTTGGGAAAATTTCTTAACCCTATTTGTTAGTTAGTCGACAGATCATTTTCACTGCACTTTGAACCATTTAGTCCATAAATGCTTGGATCCCCGCCTCAGTACATCCTGCAGCGTGTAACGACATCAGTTCTGTGTTGGTTTATTAATCTTCTTTGGCTTCCTGCGTAGTTTTCTTGTTTGGTCACACTTCTTTTAATTTGCTGTTCTCGCAGTCTGACCATGGTTGTAGATTCATAGTCATCACTTGGTTCTCGCCAATGACTTACTTCTTGTAGAGCATTCAGTAAATCAGCCTGGTCCATGGCTCGTCCGCCCTGCAAGCCTGTCAGCCTGCTCATTTCATTGTATACTCACATGCCCTGGCATGAAAATGAAACTAATCTTTGCCAGCCAAGACCGCTCCAGAGACAACAACCCTGTTCTGGGGAGATGAGCAATGTACCCTAAGAGCCGGTGATCTCTGTCATGGTTCTCCACTAATTGTCTGATAATCTTATTCTGGGTACAGCATCAACACCTATAGTGGAGGTCAGAACGGACAAATGGATAAGAGCACTTGTTCTTAAACATCCAGTGTGCTGAAGCCATGGTGGCAGGTTCAACCCCTACACTGGCCAGTTGGACTAAAATGTTAACTTTTCGTCCTTGACTTGGGGGCGTAAATTACAAGTACCTCTAAAGTCGGAGTGGATTTGCCTGATGGGGAGGGACAGTAGTAATAGGGAAAGCTAATCCGCACACAAAAATCAGTCCAGTGCACTAGAAGTAATAGCACAATATATGGACTGCTTGAATACAAAGCAAGAAAAAAAACAAAAAAAAACAAACTAATAATTCAGTAGTTCTCCAAACAGAGTTACTTCTGTGTACAACTTCAACACTAATAGTCCAACAGTTCTCCTAACAGTACATTATTAGCACTAATAGCATGATTATTCTCCTTTCAACACAGATTCAACACCAATATTTCTCCTAGCAATACAACATCAACACCAATAAACAAATATTTCTCCTAACAATTCAACATCAGCACTAATAGTCCAATATTTCTCCTAACAATACAACATCAACACCAATAAACAAATATTTCTCCTAACAATACAACATCAAACACCAATAAACAAATATTTATCCTAGCAATACAACATCGACACCAATAAACAAAGATTTCTCCTACCAATACAACATCAACACTAGCAGTCCAATATTTCTCCTAGCAAAACAACAACACCAATAAACAAATATTTCTCCTAGCAATACAACATAAACACCAATAGTCCAGTATTTCTCCTAACAATACAACATCAACAAACAAATATTTCTCCAAACAATACAACAACACTTATAGTCCAGTATTTCTCGTAGCAATACAACATCAATATAGTCCAATATTTCTCCTAGCAATACAACATCAACACCAATAAACAAATATTTCTCCTAGCAATACAACAACAACAGTCCAATAGTTCTCCTAGCAATACAACATCAACAGTCTGATATTTCTCCTAGCAATACAACATTAACACTAGCAGTCCAATATTTCTCCTAGCAATACAATAGTCCAATATTTCTCCTAGCAATACAACATCAACACTAATAGTCCAATATTTCTCATAGCAATACAACATCAACACTAATAGTCCAATATTTCTCCTGGCAATACAACAACACCAAATCCAATAATTTTCCTAGAAATACAACATCAACACTAGCAGTCCAATAATTATCCTAGCAATACAACATCAACAACACCACATTGGTTACCCACGCCTACAACCTACCTCTTTCTCCCGCATGCACTTGATCATGTCTGACAGGTACTTCATAACCGAGGCATTGGCATCCTTGTGGTCGAGCGAACATGCGGCAATAGCGCAGCACATAATTGGCTTGGCCATACTGCTCTGGAGGAATGGCACTGGAGCCCTCTGGATAAATCTGCGGTAACAAGAAGATGTAATGCATAGACTGGAAGCATGGAGAATGGCACAAACAATTAGTGATAAATTAAAAAAATGTTTTCTACTAGTCACATTATAACCTAGTTGACCTTCCTGCTCCGACCTTTTTACACGCGTTCACACTGCAGTGCCCCATCCAGGAACAACAAAACTGGGTTGAGGCTACTAAGGGCATGCTGACCTGAGTACGACACCCCACAGTACCCAGCCTAATCTGTTACATCTAGAAATTTGTAAGCTTAGTAAATTGAGAAGTGCAAGTAGATTTTCTTTCCTAAGAATGTCACCAGGGCGGCCATCTAAAAGGTCTGCTCTTTGCAATGTCCAACAGCTGTAGGATTTTTTATGTGCATACCTTGCACACAGAAACTCCTGTTTTTTTTTTTTTTTTGGGGGGGGGGGGGGGGGGGGAAGAGAGAGAGACTTACCGGAGGGGCCTTAGTGTCTGCTGTCACTACCCAAGAGATCTGGGGGACATGTAGCATCATTCTATACATACAATTCTTGGCTTTTGGGGGCATGGTGATTGGTGGGTGAATGTGAAAATGTGGCCGATGACAATGATGACTCTGATGATAACACTGGCAATAATGATGAGGCCAATGGTGATGATGATGTCGATAATGATAATAAGAATAATAATGATGATAATAATAACAATGATGATAATACTTGCAATGATGATGATGATGATGATGATAATGATAAATACAGTGATGATGACAATGACGATAACACTTGTAATGATGATGATGATAACACTTGCAATGATGATGATGACAATGATGATAACACTTGCAACGATGATGATAACAATGATGATAACACTTGCAATGATGATGATGACAATGATGATAACTCTTGCAATGATGATCATGACAATGACGATAACACTTGCAATGATGATGAGAACAATGTTGATAACACTTGCAATGATGATGATGATAATAAAAATTACGCTAACACCAGCAATGATGATGAAGATGATGATAACAATGATGATAACATTTGCAATGATGAAGATGATAACAATGACAACAACACATGCAATGATGATGAAGATAATGATAACAATGATCATTACACTTGCAATGATGATGATAACAATGATGATATAACATTGATAATACTTGCAGTGATGATGATACCAATGATGATAACACTTGTAATGATGATGATGTTGGTAACAATAATGATAACACTGACAATAATGATGTTAATAACAATGACGATAACACTTGCAATGATGATGGTCACCAAGCAATACCACTGACCTTAAACACAACCTGAACAGGTCATCAACTGTATCTGGGTGATTTCTCAAACCATTATGTTCCTCCAATATCTTAAATGTGGGACCACAGAATGCCTGAAAAGAATGATGTATACATTTTAAAAAAACAGTAAAGGTGATAACCGCAAAGCAGATACTGATATAAGGTTGTGAAGAGTAGCAAGGCTTCACACAAACTCATTCAAGACACTGTAATCAACCCCAGCATGTACTGACTGTGTGTGATTTATTAGGCATGTTAGTTCAGTAGTTTGCCATTGTTTTCTGAAAGGCCAACACCTTACAATATTAGAATCAACGCAAAGGCATCTGCTTCCAAATCTCACTTACTACAACATAATTATAGTATTATATTTATCTCCCCGGGAAGGTTAATCCGGTCAACAAATACCAGCAGAAGTCGGATGCGTCGGCTTAACGCTGCAAGAACGCAGCTCTGCTGTAAACAGGCACAACGCAAATCACGTCCGAAAAAACTCTCCGGATGAACGCAGAAGAAGTATTATATTTATTTTGTCCTAGGATTTAGACGTGTGCGGGATGAACATGTAACAAACTAAGTGACTTATTTTAGTGTTTTTTTTTTTTTTTTAAAGTAGCCACTAAGCCAGTCTCCATGGCCAAAGGCTTGCAAACGCAGTTCGTGAGCCGGGTACCAGACGTTCGAAACTCAGCCACGATCGATTTGTGCAGCAGACCGTGTCGCGTTGTGTTATAATGTGCTGGTATGGGAGCTGGTCATTCAGAAAGCAATGGCAAATTAGTGAACATAAAACCTTGCCTAGTACATCACAGCAACTGAAAAAATGCTGGTGTTGACTGCAACATCCTGCAAGGGATATACAACATTTAAAAAAAAAAGCAAGTGTTACAACTGTCTTGAGGTAGATGTGGATAATGTAACAATTGTCTTGAGGGAGATGTGGCCAATGTAACAACTGTCTTGAGGGAGATGTGGCTAATGTAACAATTGTCTTGAGGGAGATGTGGCTAATGCAACAAGTATTTGAGGTAGATATGGCCAATGTAACAAGTATTTGAGGTAGATGTGGCTAATGTAACATTTGTTTTAGGTAGTTGTGGCTAATGTAATATTTGTCTGACATAGATGTGGCTAAAGTAACATTTGCCTGAGGTGGTGTAACAATTGTCTGAAGTAGATGTGGCTAATGTAACAATGTGTGGCTGCTGGTTTTCTAGTGACTGTCGCTTCCATCGACGATGAACTGTATTTTCCATGGAGGACTTTTGTGCGGGCATTCTGACGGCGGCATTATGCACTGTGTACCTGTGCGGGCTGTTGGCTTATCGAGACTCCTATTTGTTCCACTTTTCACATAGGGCAGTGAGCATTTTGTGTGATATTCACTGGCACAGGAATGGAGCACAATGTGGATGACCCATTGCCGTGAAGTTGGAACTGCGATTAACTAATGTAACAATTGTTTTAGGTAGATATGGCTAATGTAACATTTGTCTGACATAGATGTGGCTAATGTAACATTTGTCTTGGGTAATGTAACAATTGTGTGCGGTAGATGTGGCTAATGTAACAATTGTCTGATATAGATGTGGCTAATGTAACATTTGTCTGAAGTAGATGAGGCTAATGTAATAATTGTCTGTGGTAATGTAACAATTCTGCGGATTAGGGTTGGTTAACCCTTTACAGGGCAGACACTTGTCCGTTTTTTAGCCCTGAACGGGCAAGATTTTTTCAGGTTCGGTAAAATTTCGGGTCGCGTTAGTAAAAACATCACAAATAAGGTGTTAGTCAACCGATTTTAGTTAAATAAACAACACAATGAAGGGAAAAGCATGCAGAATATGTTACTCATGTGATTGTTGTCGGTAATCCATATATGAACACAAATATTTATGAAATACAGCATGTTGTTTGTGATTTTCCATCATCTATACAGCAATTTACAAACACATTTTCAGAATCATAATCACTTTCTTTAAAGTCCGACTCAGACTGCTAATGCAAAGTAATGCTTTGCACTGATATCTAGCTGCGATTAATAGTCAACTTCGTGCCCTTTAATGTCACTTAAATTGAACATAGCGAAATCTCGGCTATCACTATAAGAATCGCCGAAATCCGTTTTGAAAAACTAAGCGTAAACACCCCGAAAACTATCCAAAAAAGTCCGTACAAAGTCATAGTAGGCGTTTACAAATGGAGGCCACATTGTCAAGCTATCGGCGAAAGCAGCCGTCGGAAGTATCGTAAGGCCGAGAAATCGCGATTTTACAATGCATAATAGTATCGGACGGAATCGGCCGATTTGCTCGTTAAAGCAATCGGACGGAAATGGACGTTCTGTCTTGTAAAGGGTTAATGTAACAATTCTGTGGGTTTGAGTTAGTTAATGTAACAATTATCTGATATAGAGTTGGTTAATGTAACAATTTTAAGGGCAAGAGTGATTAATATAATAATCTTCTTGGGCATACTGATTGGTCAGTGAATAAAGTATAAACATTATGCAGATTGGCTAATGCAACAATTGTCTGATGTAGAGTTGATTAATGTAATAATTATGTGGATTAGAATTGGTTAATTTAACAATTCTTTAAGTTAGAACTGGTTGATGTAACAATTTTGATGGTTAGAGATAGTTAACGTAACTACCTGAGACAGGTAGAGTTGAGACTGACAACGAACCTCGCCTACCTGTAGCATGTCTAACAAACCAGGTATGCACCCTGTCTCGCCTCCATACTCATCCACCAGAATACTGCCCAGGTATAGAAAACATGAATGTTGATGTGTCTGGTACAGACCAACCATCTGTGGATGAAGAACCACCAAAACAAATAAATAAATACAAGGAGAACACCAGGAAATCCACAGTAGCAATCACATAAATGGGTACACGGGAAGAATACAAGGGAACAAGTGTACTTCAGGATGCCTGGTTGGTAGATCTCTAGCGTGCACTGGGGTCTTCACTTCGAGGTGATGCTTGTGAATAAAGTGCTACTCAAACTTTCAAACTTTTGTTGTCTAGTATATTGTGCCAGAGTATGAGCATCAACAAACTAGGCAGAAAAAAAAATGAACACAAAATATAACTAGAAGTTTGAGGAAAGGAAAGACATAACACAGATTTAAACGAACGTTTCAACCAAAACTGTATCAATGGACACAAATGAATATCTCTAGGAAAATTGAAGTATCACAATCATAAATAAGTAATCCAGATTTCCATGAACAAAACCCAAAATTTGGGAACTGAAAATATGAAATGGTGGAGCATTCAGTTATATCTGTGTGTCTTTACTCTCATCGAGATCCCTAGTTATTTATTTGTGTGTGTGTGTTCATTGGTTTTTCAGTATCAGCTTGCCAACAGTCTTTTGTACAGTTTAGGCAGAAACCAGGAGACCAAGGTCTTCAGACTCAGAACAGGACATCATAGACTCAGAGCATACTGTCATGGGATGGATCTGAGAGAGACTGCAACTTGTAACGGTGCATAACTTAGTCTCCCTGTGTGTACTCTCTGCTTCCTTTTCATGGTGTCAATCCACTTGGTTCTTCCCTGTAAAGATTGACCCCCCAACTTCTATTTTCCCTTGACCTACTATGTTACTTCTGGTCTGTTGATCTATGGAACTTGTGGCCCTCACTTGAGAAGATTTTGTAGCAAAAGGATTCTTTGTTATTTTCAGACGATTAAAGAACCTCAGCAAAGTAATTTTTTTGATATTTTAAACAAAGTTGTATCAGTGTCTTTTTGTTACCCATGTGTGCTAATGAAGGCTTTCTATCCAGAACACCCATTCTGTCAATTGTCACTGTATTCTTGAAAAGCTGACTAATTTCACTTTGTTTTTATTGATTTACTATTGTATCTTTACAACTTTTCTGCTGTTAAACACATTTTTATCAAAACCTGAAATATTGCAAATTTAGGAATGTTTCTTAAATTTGCTGACTGAAAATGACCTTCGTCACAAGACTACATGTTGTAAAATGAGATTCCATTGTCTTTTCTCTTCCACTAACCCATCATCTGTAGTCTCTTGCTTTATATTTTAAAGGTATCTTCATGGTTATATTTTAAAACATCACTGAATAGTAAGTTACCTGTGTGACTAAAGGAGTAAGCAACATGGCGGAATTCTTGCCCAAACAACGAATGGCAAATCGTATACAGCGACAGCATCTTTCGATGATTCGAACATCAGACTGGTATTTATCACAAGCTTTTGACAACACTGGCCACACCTAAGAAAGGAGGAAAAACATAGTCATTTCAGTACACTGAATTTGTGAGCTGTGGTTGGTGAAGTGGTTAGTAGATTCATTTGTCAACAGTGGACTAGAGTTCGATCACCAGATGTGCCAAAGGCTGGATTTTGTTTTAAGTAAGTGTGGCTTAGGATTAACCCATCATCATTACTACAGAAGGGAGCTTCAAAAGCAAACCTTAAAAGTGTGATAGAAATTACAATAACCATGCCATTCTCTTGTAACCTGTCAATATTGTTGTTAAGGGTGTTAAGTGTTAAGATGTGACACCATGGTGCAGATGAACACAGTGACGTCGAAAAGGACAGTTTAAAGATGGCCGCCCCACTTTTGACATGCACCAAAGAGGAGCATTGTTCTGTCAACCATTTTCTGATCAGTGAAGGGTGAAACCTATAGAAATTCATTAGTGATGATGGTCCAGTATGATGATGCATGCCTGTCAGTCCAGCAAGTGCATGAGTGGAGTAGGAAGTTTCAACGCACAATCAAATCCAAACCACATGGATTTCTGAGTAAAGGTGTCCTTTTGCAACATGACAATGCTTGACCCCCATACTGCCCAGGCAATGGTTGAAACCATCGAAGACCTCCACTTTCAGTGTGTACAACATCCCCCGTACTCGCTAGACCTAGTCCTAAGTGACTTCCACCTGTAGTGGACAACTCAAAGAGTCAAAAAACATTTCAGGTTTCATTTGAAGCCCCCTCATATGTCCTGCCAAATGGCCTAGGTGCTCAGTCTCTCCACAGATCTTCGGTCCCTGGTGTTCTGGATCGATTCTATTGATGAAATCCCTCCATGAAATCCCCCATAGACCATCCAGTATAATTTCACTCCACCCGCCGCTGCCTCTTCTACCGCTGAATCTCTCCAGCCCTCTGGATGTTTCCGAATGCCTCTCTTCTCATTATTTGTCCAAAGAACATTGTTTAATCAACCCAGTCTCATAAACTGATGTATGCAGTAAGGACAGTCCAATGGTAACCGCATGAAGAGGAGTGGCCATGTCCAATCATCGCTGACTTTCTGTTCCAGACAAACCCCAGACAACAGCTTGGTATCCATTCAACAAGGCTGCGCTGGCCACAGAACCACACTGGTAAAAAAACAAATCATAATAATTCTACCACAGCCCCGAGACTGCTGTCTTGAAGGCAAGGTCGCTAACCACTGTCACATACAATGGGTACCATGTTTGACACGTAGATTATTGTGATAGCAATGCACCTCAAGCTTGTGTTTTTACTGCCTTCTGTAACTGACAAAGATGTCAAATATTTAAATGATGTGTTTTATTCTATGTGTCATATGTACTATTCAATATGTCATGTGTGTGACTTGCTATTCTTCTAATGTACTACTTAGCATGTCATATGTGAATGGCTATGTTCCTAATGTACAACTCAACATGTCAGTGTGACTTGCTATCCTTCTAATGTACTACTCAACATGTCATGTGTGATTGGCTATTTTCCTAATGTACTACTCAACATGTCATGTGTGGCTGGTTATTCTTATTATGTACTACTCAACATGTCATGTGTGGCTGGCTATTGTTCTAATGTACTTCTCAACATGTCATGTGTGCCTGGCTATTGTTTTAATGTACTACTCAACATGTCATGTGTGATTGGCTATTGTTCTTACATACTACTCAACATGTCATGTGTGATTGGCTATTGTTCTTACATACTACTCAACATGTCATGTGCGGCTGGCTATTCTTATTATATACTTCTCGACATGTCATGTGTGATTGGCTATTCTTCTTACATACTACTCAACATGTCATGTGTGGCTGGCTATTCTTCTAATGTACTACTCAACATGCCATGTCTGATTGGCTATCTTTCATATGTACCAATTCAACATGTCATTAAGGTGAAAAGAACAAGGGCAAAGCAGTGAACTAAATATCTGGATGGCTTGGCCACATGGCATGGTCAAGACAAGAACACTGAGCTAATCCATGACTCTGGTGATCAAGCGAAATGGTGAGACATGACATCTCACACTTATTGGCATGGCACATGATGATGGAGTACGACTGTGCTCACCTCTAAAATGACAATCTGGCATGGATGTGTTTCACCACTGGCCACTGCTGGATTTGTATGTCTGCAGGGAACAGATGAGCAAACATATGTTCTAATACGATAACGCAATTGAAAAATACAAAATAAAGCATTATTCAAAATGTAAAGTTAGTTGCATATCCTTTGCAGATGTAGCAGACAACCCCAGCATTTTTTGGCTGTTGTGATTTCTTGGCAAGTCTAAGTTCAGTAGTCTGCCATTGCTTTCTGAATGATGGGCACATATACCATTGTATGAAAATCAATGCAAGGCAGACTGCTGCCAAATCAGCCTCAGCTGTTTCGAACGCCGCATGAGGGATTATGCATTGCGTCCGTAAAACCTTTGCGACAGAGCCGGAATGTAAGGAATCATGAAATACAATATTGACCCCTATGGCCGATTTTGTTACAGAGAAGACAAGCATTTCACATATACTATATCAGGGTTTGATGAGATGGGGTGATGAAGTCCTCATACCTTTGACTTTACCCAGCTCACATATTGTGACTGTGGGCCAAGGTGATTACGTCTCCTGGTTTTAAACTGTCCACAATAATATTCACACTCAAACCAATCCCATGACTGGAGGTCATCATGGCCGAATGGATAAGATCACTCATTCTTAAACATCCGATGTGCTGATGCCGAAGTAACAGGTTCAACCTCTACACCAGCCAGTTGGACTAAAACTTTGATGTCTCATCTCATCCTTGGCTTGGGGATGCAAATTACAAGTACCTCTTAAGTTGGAGTGGGTTCGTCTGATGGCAAGGGACACTGGTAACAGGGAAAGCTATTCCCTCCTAAAAAATCAGTCCACAAGAAGTAGTAGCACGTGTATAGACTATGCATGAATTCAAAGCCAGTGAACAAACAAGAAAAAGAAAGACAAATCCCATGACTTAATTTCAAATCAGTGACATACGACATACACAGAAAACCAACCCGTAACCAAATGCAACTTTAACTTTGTATCTATGAAAACTGAGATCTGATCTTAGCTGTCTTTCTCTCTGACATTATTTCAATGGTGGACTTTACCTGAAGACTGTAGCTAGCCGGTCCAGCCATACCGTAGGGTCATTTGCTGCTCCCTGCTTCACTGGGCCACTGTCCTCACAGATCATCTGTAACAATAAGTTATAAAAGACACTAGATGTAACAATAGGCTTCAACTGTTAACAGGGGTGGCATTGGTCCACTGTCTTCATAAAGCAACAGTAAGAATTAAGTTATAAAAGACACTAGATGTAACAATAGGCTTCAACTGTTACAACACGGGTGGTACTGGTCCACTGTCTTCACAAAGCAACTGTAACAATAAGTTATAGGAGACACTAGATGTAACAACAGACTTCAACTGTTACAACAGGGGTGGTACTGGTCCACTGTCTTCACAAAGCAACTGTAACAATAAGTTATAGGAGACACTAGATGTAACAACAGACTTCAACTGTTACAACAGGGGTGGCACTGGTCCACTGTCTTCACAAAGCAACTGTAACAATTTTTTCATTGCTTTCAATTTTTCATCTTTTTATTCTTCTCGTCCTGTCGTCACGTTTTAATGTAGTCACAGGAGATCTCCGTGACTATATGTTGTGTTTTGTGAATGTGTTTGTTTGCTGATGAAGGCTAATCGCTGCAACGTCCTGTATGTGTTGTAATTCTGTTATGTAAAGCTGCACTACTTTGTGTCATTTTATATTGTTTACATTTTCACAGCTTTACTGCAGTTCCACCAAATTTTATTCATATATTCATTGTGATATTTCCTTCTTCTTAGTGACGACGTCTTCTTACAATTTAATTCTAACCCAAGTTGTTCACTGTGTGCAACAATCGCATCTACTAAATGTTGCAGATCCTGCTCATTGTCTGCAATCAATACTGTATCATCCTAATGTTATGTCCCCCAATGATGATTCCTTTCATATCGTCAACAGGAAACATTACACATCCCTGTCTCACACCTCTCTTAATAGGCTGATATTGACCTACTTCATTATCAATCTTTATGGCAGCTTGTTTCCAATATATGTTTTTTAATGAGTCTAAGGTCTTTTCCATCAATTTCTAGATCTGCAAGCATCTCCATCATGTTTACATGTCTTACTTTATTGAAAGCCTTTGTGTAGTCAATAAAGCAAAGATGAAGTCTTTGTTTACTTCTATAGAACATTCAATTAATGTTCTCAGCATATCAACAGCATTTACTTTACCCTTGCCTTCTACAAACCCACATTATTGTTCCTATTTCGGGTTGTATTTTCTTCCTAACTCTTTGCATGTTAATTCTTAGCAAAATTTTTGTGATGTGGCTCACTATACTGATTGTTAGATGTTGATCACATTCCTTGGCTCCTGATTTATTTGGGATTGTAATAAATACAGAATTACATAATCCAAGAGGTATATCTCCAGTATCATATATTGTGTTCAGCAGTCTGGTGACTTGGTCTATTCCATATTCTTCTAAGGCATTGATCACTTCTATTGAGATGATGTCTGGGCCCGGGTCTTGCCAGATTTCATATGGTTAAGAGCATTCTGAACTTCTGTCTTCAGAATTGATGGTCCTTCATTATTACTCCAAATATCATGTTCTTCTCGTGTATCATCATAAAGGTTTTTCACATAATCTGACCATTTGTAAAATCTCATGTTTTTCTATTATGATGTTTCCATCTTTTGTTTTCAGGCAGCCTGTTGATGTAGGTGTTCTTTTATTAGTAAGCTCCTGAATTCTTTTGTGCATTAACCCTACCAGACCGCTGAACCGATTTTTCGGTAATTTCCTAATCTGCCGCTATACCGCTGTACCCAATTTTTGGTATTTTGCCTAGTACGTGAAAAGAAGCGTCACAAATTAAAAATAACCAACCAGTCGTGGTCAAACCCCATAGGTTTGAATTGACTTTGTGTGGTTTAACGTGAAAAAATTATGTAAATTCCTAATGAAACGTAGGCTGATGAACCAAGGACTTCAACAAGAAAGCGAAGTAGGTCTAGGATTTTCACAGTCCAACAGCTGATCGAAACTTTGTTTATTCAGACTGGATTGGCACACAAAGGTGGAATTTGGCTCTAGATGAAAGGTAGACCTATTTTCTACAATGTCTCCAAGTTAGAAATTATTCTAACCACTTGTTTGCATTAACTAAAATTTTTCTATATCAGGTTGTTTTTTTTTTTCCTTTTTAATGCTCAGGAGGCCAGGTAATAGGGACAGTTAGATTCAGGGCCTCAGGTCTGGTAGGGTTAATTTGGTATTTTTACTGTTGTGTTGTTTTTCAATGTCACACCAATTTTTTTCAAACCATGCTGCTTCTTTTGCTTCTTTACATAATGTTCTGACTTTCCTGTGAATCTCTTCATGATTGTCAGCATTATTTTTGTTGTGTCTTCTTGTTTCCATTAGTCTTAAAATTTCTTCAGTCATCTATTTCTTACAACCCACTTTCTTTAATTTAGAGATAGCTGTTCCTGCAGCCAAATTGATTGAATTCTTCAACATTTCCTATTGATCATCCACATCTTGAAATAAGATCTCTAGATCAGACAATACTTCAAATCTGTTCTTTACTTCTATGTTAAAATTGTCTTGTATTTCCTTGTCATTTTTTAAAGCACATAGATCATATTTAGTGTTTCCTGGTGTATGCTTGACTTTCTTTAACTTTACCTTCAATGTGCCTATAATCAATCTGTAATCGCAAAACGTAATTTTCTTGGCATCTGTAAAGAAGGTAGTTTGCCATTGCTTTCCTTCTTAGCAGTGACCATACTGGTCAATGACCGTAGTCATTGCCCCCTATTGTCTACTCAAACCTACCGCCGTGAAGCTGGAGACCATAACCTACAACTATATGTTGGCTGCTCTTACACTTCATCCACCACTTGCACCCATGGCTTCACGTAATCCTGATCGGGAGGCTAAATGGGTACTCCACCTTGTCCATGGGTGTCCCGTAGGCTAGCAGAGGGAAGGAGGCACCTTACCTATCCTTTGATAGGGTATACCCCTCCCCCCCCCCTTACCTGTTATTGACTGTGATTTACTAGGTAATTTTAAGTTCAGTAGTTTGCTATTGCTTTCTAAATGGCAGTCGCTCATACAATCAAAATCAACGCAAAGCCTTCTGCTCCCAAATCACCTGCAGCTAATTTTGAATCCTTGACCCGGTATATCGTGGATTTGTGAAACTGTGTTCACTTACCCCTAAGCCACAGACGTCAACTTTCTCGGTTATTTATGCAAGTATAATATTTCCTTTCCAAAATCTAAGACAAGACAAAGTAATAGACATTAACCATACCCTCTCTAGTGGTGAGATCTGGCAGGCACACAACTGCCTAAGAGCTTCTGTAATATCACTGGATGGTAATCGACTCAAAATGGTGGCTGTCCCTGCAAAGAAGATAATAAGAGAATGGAATCAACAAAATATATACCTGGCTATCTCTAAAAGAATTTTCTCTAAAATATTATCTGGCTATCTCTAAAAGAAAATTAATTTAAACAAAAAATATAAGGTAAAAGACCTTTTTATATGCAACTTAAGGCACATGTGACATAAGGTCCACAACCAATATTTGTATAGGCCAATTGGCACACCAGAGGTGACATGGTGCGTTCCTTGCTGGCCATCCTCGCTTCCAAAGACATTTCCTGGTAGAAGCTGGGATGACAGTTTTAAAAATCGGAATCCACCTATGTGTGGATCAACCTATGGCTATCGTGCCAGCAGGCAAATGCCCAGCCCCAACACCACCGTGACTGTTGACATAACCCACCTTGGGGTTGTGGCTATGTCATTAGCAGTGTTATATAGTTGACATGACCTGCTAGCGGCGCTGGGCCATAATAATACAAATGCACACCAGATATTGTTGGTAGCAATATTAATCTAAAGGCGACATTACACCACATCTACAAACTCCTCCAAGTATCACATAAGGCAGGCTCCTTTTCTGTGTTTAATTTCATTCTTCTTTTCGGTTTTCATTTACAAGCTAACCAACTATTACACCAACGTTCAATTACAACCAGACTTAAAATAACTATAATTAAAAAGGGCGGCACTATGAATAGCTACTGCCATCATCGAAACATGACCAGTCCAACTCAGACCATTGCCACCGGTCGAATGATATCTGGCGGTGGCACGGCACCTGACTTTGTTTTTTTTTAAATGTGTATTGTGGTGGTTTGTAATCATCTCTAAGTCATAACCCATCACTTGTGAATATGTGTGGGTCAAGAATAAGAGGAAATGAATGAGCAGATAGGCTTTGGGCTTGGCTGCTGAGGGGAGTAGAGGAGCAATGGGGCAGGCTGACATTCTGAACATCCACGAGGGATGGATGTGATTCTGCAACGTTGACCAGACTTAAGTACACCAAGTCCAACGGGCTGAAGTTAAACAAAAGCATTCTGTGGAGAACCAAAGAACTGGTGTCAAAGAACCAATACAGAACTGGCGTTGTCAGATGCCAAACATTGAGGAAGATAATAAGGAGGGGATCTGAGCACTCGTGGACTAACAGTTTGATGTTCAATGAGGATGATCTGTAGACCAGATAAGGTAATCATCAGCCATGATAAATCTGCCTCCTGTAGCGCTCTACACATTCTGTGAACAAAACCATTTCAATGGCCTCACGTCAGAAGTAGGTTATCATGTGCCCTACCAAACGGTATAAGCATTCATGCATCCTCGACAGATCTCAGTCCCTGGCATTCTGGATGAATTCAATTGGTGAATGTTCTCTTTGCCACCGTTCAAGACCATCCAGCATCATTTCTCTTGATCTACCTCTGCTGCGGTTGATCTTTCCAGTCATCATGATCTTCTCCAATACCTCTCTTCTCACTATATGACCAAAGAACACTTGTCTCTTTCTTATAGGTGTATTTAATGTTCTTACTTTCATTGGTCTGTCCCTGCCACTCATTTTTAGTTATTCTGGCAGCCCATGGTATTCGCAACGTTCAGTCACAAATACCACATCTCCACTGCTTAAAAGTGTATCATAATTTGTTCACATCCCAAAATTACCTATCATACAGTAGAACAGGTTCTATATAACACTTCAGTACAAATTTCGATCAAAAGCACGAGATGAGGCACATACCTTTCAGAAGACCAATAGCTGCATCCGAGGACAGGCTGAACGTCTCCATGGACTTGACGAATGTGCATGAGCCCCTGGAAAGTGGCTGGTCATGTGGTCGCGGCACTGCGTGCTGATGTTCTGCAGGGCGTTGGCAGCAATGGACGACAGCTGAGGCTGCTGCAGGCCGACAAGCAAATACTGGAGGATTAAGTCTGGGGAGACGGAAGCAGGCATTTCGTAAGAAGTAACGTCATTAACTGATTCAGTGCCAAACAAAAAGCAAGTTTGGACCAAACATGATACATGATTAAATAAATGAACAAGTATTATAATGTAAATGTCCATTCACTGAGCATTGAAATTGTGGAAGATACCACGAAATGAAAGAAACAACACGATGGCCCTTGTATGGCGATATAACATCCTTCTGTACAAATGGGAGGATCACATTTGGCGATATATTATCCTTTGACACTGAATCAGTTAAAGCAGCTCTAATGAACATCAAGGTTCAGATTTATTTGTAAGTATGTGAGATTTGTGTATATTTAATTTAGATTTATTTGTAAGTATGTGAGATTTGTGTATATTTAAGTTGAGATTTATATGTAAGTATGTGAGATTTGTGTATAATTTATGTTGTAAAATTAAACAAACAAATTTGTCTGCTGTAAGAGAGGGAAATGGAGATGTGTGAGTAAGTGGCTGTGAGTATTTATCTTGTTTATGGGTGTGAGAGAGAGAGCAAGAGATAAGTGTTTAAACACAGAAGCCCAAACAATATGTTGCACGATTTATTGCATGGCGTATTCCGCTACATCTCGTCAGGTGCATACTGCAGTTATATATCATATGAAGTGAGTAAATGAATAATACTTATACTGAAACAATTGAAACATAGTCACAAGTGTTGTTCACGTGTGGAACATCTGTTAGTTTTAGATAACATTGCATTACGTCGCCTGGTATTTGTGTGAGACAGAGGTCGGTGTCAGCGTGTGGTTGTTGGGCATGTGTGGGTGACAGAGACAATGAGAACAGAGAAACATGTGTGGGGAGTTTGTGGTCTTAGATACGACTGAGCATCGGGCACCTACCGACAGCATCGCACGGAGGCCTCTGAAAAAATGGCACTCTTGAACTAAATGATGAATTCTGACAAGAATCCACTCTCTGTCTACTCTGATTGCTCTCCCGACAGATGAATTATTGGTATTGGTATACTTCATAGAGATGTGCATGCATGTATACGGGCATGTTTGTGAAGCGTCTTAGAAGTCTCCAAAAGGCAGGAGAGAAGGACAGACAGACAGTAAATCAGCATGGTTCTCGACCCACTCTGACAGCTCTCCAAACAGAAGAATACTAGTGTACCTCAACCTCACACAGGAAGGCAGAAGAGAGAGAGAGAGAGAGAGAGAGAGAGAGAGAGAGAGAGAGAGAGAGAGAGAGAGAGAGAGAGAGAGAGAGAGAGAGAGAGAGAGAGAGAGAGAGAGAGAGAGAGAGAGAGAGAGAGAGAGAGAGAGAGAGAGAGAGAGAGAGAGAGTCAGAAAGAACACTCACCAAGTAAACTGGCATGGGTCTCTATCCACTCAGACAACTCCCCCAGCAGCTGAATACTGGTATACCTCACAGAGATGTGAGTGCTCTCTGGCAAGGCAAGAATGGACTCCACAACCTGAGGGACTATCTCATTTTCTTCTCTGCAAACAGAACAAAAGATTCATACACAACTGCCAAAAATCATGCATAAGAACTGTAACTGAAAACAGATTGGTGCATTTCCTTCTAAACACAGCAATCATAGAATGTCCACAAATGGAGCTGGTATAGGCCAACATACCATTTCTCTGTTCTGCATATGTTGGAAATTCCTGCAACAAATGTCTAAGCTGTCATTTTACCAGTTCCACAAAAACATCCATTTTTTCCAATTTTCATTTTCTCCTCATTGCTTTCATATTTTCATATTTTTATTCATATTTACCTCAGAATTCCGAGCTGTGTATAGCTGTATATGGCTATACACAGCTCAGAATTCTGAGGTAAGTATGAACATTTTTTCCAATTTTCATTTTCTCTTCATTGCTTTCATTTGTTCATCTTTTTATTCTTCTCGTCCTGTCATCATGTTTTAATGTAGTCATAGGAGATCTCCTTGACTGTATGTTGTGTTTTGTGAATATGTTTGTTTGCTGATGAAGGCTAATCGCCGCAACATCCTGTATGTGTCGTAATTCTGTTATGTAAAGCTGCACTACTTTGTGTCATTTTATATTGTTTACATTTTCACAGCTTTCCGCAGTTCCACCAAATTTTATTCATACAGTCACATTCTTGCAATGTCTATTGTCTACCAGCAGGAGGTACTTGTTTGGCGTATTCTTGATGAAGCTATCATCATCCAGTGTCTTGGCCTGCACAGAACCTCACCCCTGTAACAATCCTTCAAAATGTCTATCATAGGTCAGTGATTCTGACTATTGCGACCATGTATAAATTATCTACCACATCTTGAGTTGAGTTGAGGACATTCCCTTATGCGCTCCGTCCTCAGCCAGCGAAGAGTCACACTTCTAATCGTTCCCACCGCTGATTTACCATATTTTGAATCCATCTACATTCTGGTCTTCCTCTTCTCTATCTCTCCAGTACAAATAAAAAAAGTTAATTGCATATTTTTTACAGGACGTCATAGTCAACTCCAGCATCTTTTGGTTGTTTGTGATTCCTGGGCAAGTTTACAATCAGTAGTTTGCCATTGCTTTCTGAACGCCCAGCGCTCATATCAATGTACGGAAACCAACGCAGAGTGGTCAGCTTCCAAATCGCCTGCAGCTGTGTTTCAAACGCTGTGTGCAGGTTTAAGAATTGCGACTGTAACCCCCTCACCCAGTGGAATTCCCTCCATAATTATCTTTTCTATACTTTCAGGATGGTAGCTATTTGTAAAAAAAAAAAAAAATTCTCTAATTGTTTTTCTTGAAAATTTATGAAAAGAGATATACTGGATATAGCCAACAAAATAAATCCAGCAGTGCCTTATCCATCTCTATATGGCAATTATAAGTGGAGATATAAATTTCTGGTGTGAATTAATTGCCCATTTGCCTTTAGTTATTGAGACAGAGACAAATAATGACTTGCCAAATTGCATAAGTGTGTTATAATTTGTGTTGTACGCACAACTGAAATCACCGCTGGGCGGACATATACTTGACAATATGCCAATTGGGCACAATGGTTATACATTACCATAATAACTTACGTACTTGCTGCAAAAATAAATGTACATACATGCAGAATTAGATGCAGAAATAGGTTTGTATATAATAATATGCATGCATACAAGTAGATTATAAAGAAACTGACTGTCTCTTTAAATAATCCAACCTATTTTGGACCCCTGATGTCAGCATGGCTGCAGGGCTTGATGCACTTTCACATAAACTTCCGGTGCACTGATGGCAAGGTTGTGGGTTCAATCTCCACACCAGTTAGTCAGTTGGACTTAAAATGTTGACTTTTCATTCAGAAAGCAGTGGCAAACTACTGCACATAAAATTGCCCAGTCAATCAACCTGGGGTCAGGTGAGATAGCAACGCCCTGTCAAGGACATGCAACAACTTTAGTTTATCCGGGACCCTACAAATTCAGGTCAATAGGTAACTGTTTGTACTGTTATTCACGTATGACTCACTGCTTATAAAAAGAAACAATATTAAAAAGGCACATTGGGTACATGGTTAAAAGTTGGTTGCATATCTTTTACAGGACGTAGCGGTCAACCCCAGTATTTTTTTTTGGTTCATGATTCCCGGGCAAGTTTATGTTCAGTAGTTTGCCTTTGCTTTCTGAATGACTAGGCACCATACCATTTCATAAAAACCAAACTCAAGGCAGTCTGCTGCCAAATAGCCCGCAGCTGTGATTCCAGCGCAGGTATGTGGGATCACAAACTTCATACGTAACCCCTTCGCCACGGAGCTGGTGGGAATATGGTGCTAGCCCCATATATGTACAGACTAATCAGCAGCCAATGGGTGATGTGATCAATAGCATGGCCACCATCTTTACTTGCCTGAATATTTCAGCTGGGATGACCTGAGAGCCCAGGTCAATTTTTGTTTTTAATCCATCTGGAGGATTTGAACACATGATGACAAGACTGGCATGCAAGCATGCTAGCCACTGCCCCGCCATGGTTCCCTAGTTGTGTTTGGCAAGCATATTTTGTTTTATACTTGATAATTATTTCACCTAGCCATGTTTGCATGCAATGTTCCCATCAAAGGTTGTTACAACTAAAACATGGCTTATGTGGGGGGTGTTTTCACATATTTATTATCACTCTTCTTAGTCATGATTATATAATTATTTTGTTATTTCCAAAATGTATCATCATTATATAATTATTTTGCTATTTCCAAAATGTATCTCCTCATTAATCCAAGAATAAAAGATGAGTGGTTGGAAGGGCTGAATGTAAGACAGGCATGTGTGCCCAATTTGTTTTTTGTTTTTTATTTTGTTCGCATATCCTTTACAGGACATCGCTGTCAACATCAGCATCTTTCATCTGATTGTTGATTTCTTGGCAAGATTACACTCAGTAGTTTGCCATTGCTTTCTGAGCGGCTGACTCACATACCCCGTAAGTTACAGACGCGGAGAGAACCGCTACCAATTCTCACGCACTTCACGTTACTCACGAGAGTATATGGGATTACGAAGAAAGTCGTGTAACCCCTAGACCAGGGAGACAGTCCCCAATTTGTTACCCTTTGAAAATAAAGTTTGTTCGTTCATTCGTTCCACAAATGTAGTATATTATTTACAGGGTACTTTGATTTCTACTTGGTCTGTAGGTCTTGTTTTGTACATACATGTGTTTGTGTTTGCACTTATTTCTCTGTAGAATCCTAATATATATATAGATATTGTTTCATTTTATAGTAGTAAATAGAAGAGGTTAGTGAAAGTAGAACAATAAACACAACTTTAAGACAAAGAGACAGTGTACTTTGATCATATAATAAGACGAGACCTCGTTGTTGCACTCACTCGACTATAGTAGTCCATACAGGTCTTACTGCTTCTAGTGCACTGGACTGACTTTTGCGTGTGGATTATAATTGCCCGTTAGAGTGTCCCTCGCCATCAGGCGAACCCACTCCTACTTGTAATTTAAGCCAAGGACGAGAAGTCAACATTTTAGTCCAACTGACCAGTGTAGAGGTTGAACCCGCTACCTCGGCATCATCACACAGGAAGTATAAGAATGAGCACTCTTATCTGTTCGGCCATGCTGACCTCAAAGAGAAGGCATTTCTTCTACTTCTGCGTTCATCCAGAATGTTGTTTCAGATGTAATTGTGTTGTGCCAGTTTACAGCAGAGCTACGATACTTGCGCCGTTTGGCCGACACACCGACTTCTGCAGCCATTAGTTGACCAGGTTAACCTTCCCGGGTGATAAGGCATTTGAAAACATCGCTACAATTGGACATTTCAGCAGTGAAGAGGTTGAAGCAGGCCGAGATCAATGATGCTAGATGGACTAAGACAGATGTGTGGAGGAATATCAAACTTTACAACAAATAGGATAAAACAATTGCCACAAACAGGAACGGAATTCGCTACATACACGTTGAACAATTTGACACAAACAGGAATGGATTTGCTACATCCAGAGCGAACAATTTGCCACAAACAGGAATGGAATTCGCTACATACAGAGTGAACAATCTGCCACAAACAGGAACAGAATTTGCTATGTACAGGGTGAACAATTTGCCACAAACAGGAACAGAATTTGCTACATACAAGGTGAAAACTTTGCCTTAACAAGTCAAAACATGTGCAACAGGTAGGAGAAAACATTTGCCACAAAGAGGAACAGAAATTGCAACAAACAGGACAGAACAACAGCAGCAAATAGAACAGAAAAATGGCAAAATAAATAGAACAGAAGAATGGCAACAAACGGGACAGAAGGATGGCAACAAACAGACCAGAAGGATGGTAACAAACAAGACAATAAAACTCACGGCAGAATATTTTTTGCGACAGCCGTCATCACAAAGAGGGCTGCTTCAGCTACACACCACGAAGGTGTTTTTGGAGATTTTAGGTTCTCAAACATCTGTAGGGAACAACAAAACACATGTAGGGAATAATAAACAACCCATGTAAGGAACAACCCATATAGGGAACAGTAAACACATGTAGGGAATAATAATAAAAACCCATGTAGGGAGCAACAAACCCATGTAGGGAACAACAAAACACATGTAGGGAATAATTTAAAAAACCATGTAGGGAACAACAAACCCATGTAGGGAACAACAAACCCATGTATGGAACAACAAACCCGTGTAGGGAACAACAAAACATATGTAGGAAAAAACAAAACACATGTAGGAAACAACAAACCCATGTAGGGAACAACAAAACATATGTAGGAAAAAACAAAACATATGTAGGGAAAACCAAACTGTCACTAGGAAAAAACAAAACACATGCAGGAAAAAACAAAACACATGCAGGGAAAAACAAAATACCACTAGGGAAAAACAAAACACCACTAGGGAAAAGCAAACAACATGCAGGGAAAAACAAAATACCACTAGGGAAAAACAAAACACCACTAGGGAAAAGCAAACAACATGCAGGGAAAAGCAAAACACTTGTAGGGAAAAACAAAACATCTGTAGAGAAAAACTAAACATGTGTAGGGGAAAACAAAACATGTGCAGGGAAAAACAAATACATGTATCACAGAAATTGCTGTTAACATTTTGACAAAATTAAAAATACTACCAGTATTGGTGCGATCATATGCAACCTAAAGACTAAATGTCATGGCAGGGCAAAGCAGGTTTTAAGCCGTGGTTGGCAACTGGTCTAGGATCAAATCTCTGACAGATGGACAATTAGAGCTTTGCTTTGCTGATGTCTGCAATTTGTACTTCCTCTGGAGTAAACTAGGCCGACCGAGACAGGCACAGATCCTTACTGTCTCTATGGGCTTCAGGTTGTTCATGGTCTATTATTATTCTGTAGATAAAACAGCCTGGTGTGCTAGCAAGGTTGCTAGCGAACTGCTCTGGTAATGTCATGAGCAAGGTCGGATGTGGATTAGATTCCTGGGCTCATCACCTGCAAAAGTGAGGGACAGTTGGCCACCTATTCCTCCGTGCGCTCAGGCCTACAAAACGTGATGGGGCTACTTCACCACTGACCTACAGCAAGAAAGCTGCTTTGGGACAAATTATTAATTAATGAAAAGGTAGTCCCATAGAGGAAATTTGCCGTCGGGATGTGGAAGTGCTGGACCTTCACACATTCTAGACCAGTGGTTCTCAACCTTTTTTTGGCCCATGCACCCCTTCACCATGTGTTCAGAATGTCATTCCCCCCTCTCCCCCTTTCGTATTTCCTTCCAATAAATGCCCCCCCCCCCCCACCCCTGCCACTAGACAGCATATGTAAAAATGGAAGCTAATTTTAATAACACATACTAGAACAAGTCTAGACGTCTACATAAAACGTGATTTGCGGGTCTACTTACGTTATAAAACGAATTTCAGAAGGGCAAGAAGTACAGAATCGTACAGTTGCGTATCCCTTACGGGATGTTGCAGTCAACACCAGCATTTTTTCAGCTGCTGTTGATGTACTAGGCAAGTGTTACGTTCAATAGTTTGCCATTGCTTTCTGAACTACCGGCCCCTATACCTTTTTCGAAAAAACCAGCACCGCCGTGTTTCGAACCCGGGTATACGGGCTCACAAACCGCGTTCGCAAGCCCTTAGCCACAGACAGAAACCGTACAGTATGGAGGGAAAAACAATATCAAGTAATCGGTTCTTGTATTAACACGATCTTGAAATAATCTTAATTCCCCCCCCCCCCCCCCCCCCCCCGGTAACCCTAAAACCCAACCGGTTGAGAACCATTGTTCTAGACCATGATACACAAAAGTGTGTCCAGTTCCCTTCCTCACCACATTTATTTACCAGACAATTTCCAGAACATTCTGAAAATTGTGTAGTGCTCTTAAATGAGACTGGGTCAGTCCCAGGGACGCACTCATCGAAAAAAAAAAAAAAAAAATCATCCTGCCACCGTCTTGACAGGCCAGGCCACTAACCACTACATCATGAATTAATACTTCTTCTTCTTCGTTCATCCGGATTTTTTTTTCCGGACGTGACTGCGTTGTGCCTGTTTACAGCAGAGCTACGTTCTTGCGCCGTTAGGCCGACACATCCGACTTCTGCGGGCATTTGTTGACCGGGTTAACCTTCCCGGATGAATAATACTATTTCAGACTTCCGGTCCAACATGGAGGTTAGTTGGTTGAGTTGTTAAGGCCTCTGGAGTGTTTATGTTGTGGCTGTGGTTTGCTTACGCATTTTCCTCATGTTGGACTGGCAATGCATGGTTCCGTTGCCTTGCTACTGAGTTGAGTGCTTGGAGCGACACTGTAAGCTGTGGATTTCATGTGGAGTGCTTTTACATCTGTCGCTACTGTTTGTGTCATAGACTACATGCTCGGAAAAATGGCGGCACTGGGTTTGCCGTATGCAGAAATATGTGGTTGAAGGTTTTCTAGTGACCGCCTCTTCCATCGATGATGAACTGTATTTTTCATGGCGTACTTTTGTGTTGGCATTCTGGAAGAGGCATTATGCATAGTATACCTATGCGGGCTGTTGGTTTGTCGAGACTCCTGTCTGTTCCACTTTTCACATGGGGCAGTGAGGAGCATTTTGTGTGATATTCACTGGCACAGGAATGAAGCATTATGGGGCACCTTTCCCGTTAAGTTGGAACCGCTACTAACAAAATTACAATCCTATTTTGTGGGTAGGTTTTCTCATGTTTAAAATTTAGCCTATACAATAGCCTATTTAACCTGCTCTTTTCCATTTCCAACTGCATAGGAATGTTTAACCTGTGCATCATGGATACCATGGGTCCTCTTAGTTTTCCATCCTTATTCAAAAAGGCCAGACAATCAATCCACTACCCAAGGATCAGGGCGAATACCATCCATTTCTTATTTTATCTAAGTCCAAGCCATCTACACTGACTTGAACCAGGTCAGCTTGTTTTTGAGGTGGATGTTACATAAGCCACTCCACTCCTTTATATTCAGCACCTTTGCTAAGAAAACATGGCTGGGACTATTTCAATCTAAGACATTAAATGAAACAGCAACAAGTCACTAACGGACACCATATAAATTAATACCAACCTGAATAAAACATGAAGAAGAGCCTGCAATGAAGACAACATCTTTGATGAGCTCTGACACTCGAACCCTGAAGTCTCCAAAATCCCCGGACTCGTCAGGTACCCCTTCCTACATGACAAAAAGATGGGTGTGAATAATGTTGTGTACACACTAGAAGAATAAATATATTTATGTAACCCTCCCCATTCTCTCCCTCTCCTCATGCACTAACATGCAACCAAGTGACAATATTTTTTAACTGTGCCTGTCCTTTGCAGGAAGTTGCGATCAACCCCCATGTTGATTCTCAATTTTTGAGGTAATTTTACGTTCAGTATTTAGCGACAGGTCTTAGTCAGATATGACCGAGCTACCGTATGACAGTAGATGGTACTACCTGCTTTCTGTTAGCGCAGAATGTTGCTCACCAAACCTGATACCCCCAACTTGTGCCAATGGCTTCCGGCGGAGGAGTGCAAATGGGAGGGTACTAGTCTTACCCTAGCGCAGGGAAATACAACCTAAAGACTAAATGTCATGGCAAGCCCTAATCCTTGGCCTGCAACTGGAGCTCCAACAGGTGGATAGTTAGAGAATTGCTTTGCTGATCCAGCAGCTTCTGTTGTTCCAGATGTATTGGTGTTACCTTTCCTCTGGAGCATACGCTTGAGTTCAAAGAGAGCGAGTGCCACAAAACAAAAGACAAAAAAAAACTAGGCAGGCGGAGAGAGTATTCATGCTGCATGGACAACACAAGGTCTCTAAACTCAGCCCAGGCTGTGTGCCATACAGAGGTATAACTCCATTTTACAAACTATCGTCTGTCAAGATGGCCAGGTGCCAGTCAGTCATTTAGCGTCAATAAAGAAAGGGGTTAACGACAAGAGTATCAGTTTCATTGACCCGGATTCTATACCATATAAGTAAATAAAATCTAGTAAAGGACCCTCTGCCGGTCTCTCTGGCTGAGGGGCTACAACACTTTCTCTCTGTAATCCTGTTTACTACTGAGTGTAATCTTGCCAAGAGATCAACAGACAGCTGAAAGATGCTGCTGTTGACAGCGATGTCCTGTAAAGGATATGCGAATTTAAAAAAAAAGGAGCCTCTACATGCCTGAAGGCACATTGGGCATATATGGTCAGTATCACACTGGCCGCCTCTACTTCCCCAAACATGTCCTGGTACCCATTTTAGCTGATCAACCCTAAATAACACACAGGGCAACGCACAGAGACACACACACAACTTACATGATCTTCATCCATCTGGCAATGCTGGCACAGGGACAAGATTAAAGTCTGTATGTAAGGTTTGAACATGTCGGTGAGCTCCTGGTTATCGCGCTGGTAAAGTTCCTCTGATAACCGGTACCAGAAGTTGAAAGTGATCTCCCCTACCTGTTTTAAAAAGACAAATGAGTGATCATGAGAATTGTGTGAGCATTTTGTTCACCTTCACTCAAAGGAGATTCTACTGGGCATTGAGGTGGGGTCTGCTGACAACGAAGTATCCAAAACTAGGGGAGGAAATATTGTCAAGCTAGAGGAGGTAACATTAACAAGCCAGGGGAGGTAATATAACCACACTAGGGGAGGTAATATGACCAAACTAGGGGAGGCAACATGACCAAACTAGGGGAGGTAACATGAACAAACTAGGAGGTAACATGAACAAACTAGGGAAGGCAACATAACCAACTAGGAGAGGCAACATGACCAAACTAGGGGAGGCAACATGATCAAACTAGGGGAGGCAACATGACTAAACTAGGGGAGGTAACATGACCAAACTAGGGGAGGTAACATGACCAAACTAGGGGAGGCAACATGACCAAACTAGGGGAGGCAACATGACCAAACTAGGGGAGGCAACATGACCAAACTAGGGGAGGCAACATGACCAAACTAGGGGAGGCAACATGACCAACCTAGGGGAGGTAGCATGACCAAACTTGGGGGAAACATGACCAAATTAGGGGAGGTAACATGACCAAACTAGGGGAGGCAACATGACCAAACTAGGGGAGGCAACATGAACAAACTAGGGGAGGCAACATGACTAAACTAGGGGAGTTAACATGACCAAGCTAGGGAAGGAAATATAACCAAACTTGGGAGGAAACATGATCAAACTAGGCCTAGCTCGTATGTGCTGTGCTGAATCACTATTTGGGTACATCAAAGTGTGCCATTTCATACATGTGAATTATAGCACATTCTTGCGCACTGCTGGTTTCTGCAATTGGTTAGGGAAAGGAATGCTCTGCAGCCCAGTTTCTGGGAGGTAGTACTTTGGTAGCAGATCTGAATAATTTAGTATGGGACTGGCAGAAATAAAGAAAGACAAATGCACAATGCAACAAAGAAACACACTTGACGTTGAACACTGAAACACACTGAAATAAAGAAACAATGGACAATAAAACAAAGAAGCACAATGGACACTGCAACAATGAAACACAATGGACACTGCAACACAATGGACTCAAGACGAGGCAGAAACAGACCAAATAAAATTGCGCCTGATGGCCTCAGACAAGCGCATGGATGAATGTCTTCAGCAGAATTGATCCAGAACACCAGGGACCCAGATCTGTGGAGACATGAATGCCTGCGCCACTGTACAAGACATGTGATGTTATTTCTTACAAGAGGTGACCTAAAAGAACATATAACCATATCTGTGTAATGATAACAATGACAGTTTCTTTGGCCATGTAATAAGAAGAGAGGCACAGGAGAACATGGCGACTGGAAAGATCAATGACAGAAGAGGCAGACCAAAAGAAATGATGCTTTATGGTCTAAGATATTGGCATGGATGAATATCATCAACAGAGCCGATTCAAAATGACAGGGCATGAGATCTGTGGAGATACATGAATTCCTACGGCATTTCCCATAGCACATGATGATATTTCTCACAATGTGAAACCTAGAAGAAGAAAGAAGTAAGTATATCTGTGTGGTCATAACAACATGATTACCTCGTATAAGTGGTGCCCAACACACATCAGGAGGAGATCCAGAAGCTGAAATGTTCCCAGACCCTGTGAAAGAACCACAAAGATTCCATTAATTCACACAGAATACATTACACTTTCTATATAACACATAATGTTAGATATTACTGCATTTAGTTTATGTTTTGTCAAGGCGGTGCTGTCGCAAAGGGGTTACGAAAGCAATTTGGATTACCACATTCGAAACACAGCTGCGGATGATTTGGAAGCAGACTGCCTTGCGCTGGTTTTCACAATATGATGAGTGTCTGTCTTTAAGAAAACAATGGCAAACTACTGAACGTATACATCTCAAAAAATTACAAACAGCCCCTCCCAAAAAATTACAAACAGCCCCTTCCAAAAAATCTCAAATAGCACCTTCCAAAAATGCCAGGGTTGCCTACGACATCCTGCTGACAGATACTTCCACAAGTGCTCAGTCTCAATTCTTCCAGGAAGCTTCCATTACTGTTCTTTCTGTCATTCGGTCGACATCACTATTGCTCGTACTTGTTCTGTTCCCCAGTTCACAAAAATGATCAGCCGTCTGGAGGTCTTACATTCAGATCTTTGTATTTCTTCAACAGCTGTTATGATGAGCGTCCTGAGATAAATAATGTAGTGGTTTTCCCTTGCTTTCCACATCCACATCACTTTAGACTATGTACTCAGCCTTTAACAATCTTTTCAGTTTAAACACAGAAGCCACAACAATATGTCGCACAATTTATTGCCTGGCATGTTTCATTGCACTTCGTCAGGTGCATACTGCGGAGTTATAAATTCATATTAAGTGAATAAGTTAATAATACTTTCGCTAAAATACTTAACACATAGTCACAGGTGACAATATTTTAACCCTTTACCGGGCAGACATTTGTCCGTTTTTTAGCTCTGACCGGGCAAGATTTTTTTAGGTTCGGTAAAATTTCGGGTTACGTTAGTAAAAACATCACATATAAGGTGTTAGTCAACCAATTTTAGTGAAATAAAAAACAAAATGAAGAGAAAAGCATGCAGATTATTTGACTCACATGAATGTTGCTGGTAATCCACACATGAACACAAATATTTACAAAATACAACATATTGTTTGTGATTGTCAGTCTTATACACTATTTACAAACACTCAGAATCAGAATCATTTTCTTCAAAGTCCGATAGATCCAAAGTGTGTACACTGCCCACGCTGGTATCACTGATATCTAGCTGCAATTCATAGTCATTTTCGTGCACTTCAGTGTCACTTAAATTGAACCCAGCGAAATTTCTGCTATCACTTGAAGAATCATCGAAACCCATTTTGAAATACAAAGCGTAAAACGCCCAAAAACTATTTTAAAAATCCATTCAAATTCAAAGTACACGCTTGCAAATGGTGGCCACATTGTCAAGCTATCGGCAAAACTGAAAGTAGACAATCGGAAGTCTCGGAAAGTCGCGAGATTGCGTTTTTAAAAAGCTTAGTACTCAATGACGTTTTCGGACGGTTTGCCCGTTCACTGGTAAAGCCGATCCCGGCCGCTACGTCCCCTGATATACCAAGTTGAGGGTTCATAATCAGCCTTAGGCTATTTGTAAGCAGATTGCTTTGCATCAATTTGGTATGAGGTGTTGGACATTCATAAAGCAATGGCAAGCTACTAAATGTAAAATTGTCCAGAAAATAAAATAAAACAATAAATGCTAAGGGAGACTGCAATGTCATGAGCAGGACACCATACTAACTTTAACTTGAAATACATACAGCACAGATGTATGTGTATACACGTATGCATGTATACAGCAAGTTAGCAAGTAAAGGTCATTTTACATGCCTTAAGGCACACTGGGCTTTTGGTGTTACACCCATATTTGTATAGACCTATCAGCACTCAAGGGTTGATAAGGTTAAAGGTCAGCCAGCAACCTTTACTTTCTATGAAATGTCCTGGTACTCATTTGAGGCTGTGTGGACCTGAGAATGCAGGTCAATTTTTAAATCTGCCGTGATTGCAGTTTCAAACCTATGACCACTGCTCTGACAAGCAAGTGGCTAGCCATTAGCCTACTGTGGCTCTCAGATATATACATTTATACTGATATGCATTAATCAGGTCTTCAAATCCAATCATTCTGAAGTCAAGGTCTCCAAACTCCAATCATTGCTAAGACAAGGTCTCCCAACTTCAATCATTGTTAAAACAATGTCGCCAGACTTCAATCGTTACCAAGACAATGTCCCCAGACTTCAATCATTGCCAAGACAATGTCCCCAGACTTCAATCATTGCCAAGACAATGCCCCCAGACTTCATTCACTGCCAAGTTAGAGGTTGCAGACTTCAGAAGCTTCCAAGTCCTGGTCTAGAGAGCCCATCTTTCCCCCCAGCCCCCACCTCCAAAGACATAATTCAGTGACAATTCTCTTGCATCCACTCACCTGGTTTGGTGAATTCAACAGCATGTGGAACAAAGTCTCACTCAGCTCTGTAAATATCCTGCAGTAGTTCAGACACCTGTTGCACAAGAGCAAGCAGAAAGGGAACCAAATGGTTACGGCACTCGCAGGTAATCATTTCTCACTCATGGCATGGTAAATCTGGACATGCAGAACTCATGGAGAGGACAAACACCAAAGAAAATAGAAAAGATGTGAGGAAAAGGAAATAGCACTGGATAAGACATACGTTAAGTCAACCTGAGAATAGCATAACAAGAAAGTCCTGTATCTGAAATTCACAGTGCAAATAAAATTGTTAGATTCGTATCCTTTACAGCAGCAGTTTTCAACCTTTTTTGGCCCATGCACCTCTTCACCATATATTCAGAATGTTATTCCCCCCCCCCCCCCCCCTTTCATATTTCCTCCTTGGTTGTTTGTATTTCTTGGCAAGTTTATGTTCAGCAGTTTGCCATTGCTTTCTGAACGACCTGGCACTCATACCACTTGTATGAAAAGCCAATACAAGACGGTCTGCTGCCAAATCAGCCCGCAGCTGTGTTTCAAACATGGTATGCGGGAATACGAATTGCGCTTGTAACCCCGGCACCACGGAGTCAGCAAATAAACTTTGGTCTGTGGGACATCTCATGCCAATGCAAGTCTGGCTAAAGATGGGAGGATCGATCATGCGTCTCCACTGTGATGAAACCTGCTGAGAACTACAAAGTTTACATGCTATGAAATGCAAGAGATGATGTTAGACAGCCAGCACTAATGTCTTCTAGCCATGCTTGGAGAGCATGCTCAGATTTAGGGTGCTGTGTGACTACTAGGATGGAAGCAAATCATTACCAGTCTCCAACTCTTCATGTCACACAACAGTGAGCTACTTGAATTGGTGGAGTTCTGACAGTTTTATATCCCTCTCTAATTCATCCATCTATTATAGTAAATGAAAATCTATACAACCACCCATCACTGAATAGAAATCCATCCATCCACCTACCTACCAACCTACTTATCAATCATTGTTAATAAAAAATCTATTATCCACCCATCCACTCACACATCCATTCATCTACCTACCTACCTATCACTGTGAATAAAAATCATATTTATCCACCCATCGTTCCACCATTGTGACTAGAAATGCATGCATGCGTCCATCCATCAACCATTGTGAATAGAAATCAATCAATCCCCCGGGAAGGTTAACCCGGTCAACAAATGCCTGCAGAAGTCGGATGTGTCGGCCTAACGGCGCAAAAACGCAGCTCTGCTGTAAACAGACACAACGCAATCACATCCGGAAAAAAAACTCCGGATGAACGAAGAAGAAGAAGAAGAAATCAATCAATCAATCATCAATCTATCACTGAGAATAGAAATCAATCCATCCTCTCACTATCCAACAATTATTGTGAATAAAAATATATTAATCCATCCGCCGATCACTGTAATTAGAAATCAATCAATCCCTCAATTAATCCACCCATTTCTCTATCCATCTATTATTATGAATAGAAATTTATATATCCATCCATCATTGCGGATAGGAATTTATGTATCCATCCACCAGCTACCCCCACATGATTGATGACCTGCTCAACATTTTCAATCAAGCATATGAAGGAGCTGAAATGTTCAATCACGCACCATATGCCCATGTCACCTGGATATGAGCTAAGTTTACGTAGCCTACATTTGACAGAATTTATTCACCTGATTCTTGGCCCTACAGCCAGAGTGTCTTAACTTGCAGGTACAACATCTGCACCTTAACCATACAGAAGGCTGTCATGAAGATACCACAGACAACAAAACTGTCATGAAGATACCACAGACAAACAACATTATTGAAACATCACTTTTGACATACTTATCTGACTCCTCATTCTTATCTGCCTGGTGGTAAGCTGGAACCAAGGTCATCACCCCTTGGAAGAGCTTCTGGGCAAGTTCTTGGAACTTCTCCAAGTCCTGACAGGGTGGAAAATTAAGAATCTTAATAACAGTACTGGCTCTGTGTACATACAAGGAAAAGTCTTAGGTGAGCATGTATTTAAATTGAGATGTGCATCATCATCATAATCATAAGCCATCTAACTGATCACCAAAGTCATGGATCAGTGCTTGTTTTGTCATGAGATGGGATATAGAATATGATCATGTGTTGGGCAGTACACCAAGGAAACTAAACTAACTAACTACTAAACTAACTAACTAACTAACTAACTAACTAAACAATTAACTAACTAAACAACTAACTAACTAAACAACTAACTAACTAAACAACTAACTAACTAAACAACTAACTAACTAAACAACTAACTAAAACCTAAAAACCAACCAACCAACCCTCTCTCTCTCTCTCTCTCTGTGTGTGCGTGCGTGCGTAAGGCAAGAAAATAAAAAAAAAAAACACCAATAATATGACAATAAGTCATTTAAAAAAAAAAAAAAAAACAAGACTTCTAAGAAGACACCTAAAACTGAATAAAACCAAACTTATGTAATAAACAAATAGGTTTGTTTCTTGGACTTACCTCAGAACAGTACAAAGCTGAACAAATGCAATCTGTAGCAGCTTCATGGAGAAATGCTGGGCAGTTAATATCAGCCTGAAACAGTCAGTTGGGAGCTTAAACAAGCTTAAAGAAACATTTAAAGAAGTCATGTGAAAATTAATTCAAAATCAAGAACATCATCATCACATGCCATGCTGGAGAGGTCATGGTTTACCAGCTCACAAGTCTTGAAACAGGTCTTGTGTTCTTGCCCTGACTATAAATTAGCCGCATGTGGAAAAATAATAGGCAAAAGAGAAGACACAAAAAGATGTTACATGGAAACACCAGCATTATCCATTGGCTTGTCTTGTGTAGAACGTTTCCCCCCATTGCAGTCTTTCAAAATTTCCCTCTATCATATGTCAGATGCCCTGCCCGAGTTGCTGTCACGTAAAAATTATCTATCAAATTTCTATTCTATGAGGGGGGCTTCAAATGAAAACCCTTTTTTTAAATGAATAAATCCTGCAAAAGTAAAGAACAAATGTAATAATTTTTCGATGTAGTTACCACTGCGTTCAATGCAAGTCCTCCAGCATCGACAAAGTGCTTGGATTCCTGTAGAATTAAATTCTCTTGGTCGCGTGTGTAACCACTCTAGGGTCACTAATTGGTGTGCCTGACCTGGTTGTGAACAGTCTGACAAAAAACCCTACTATTATTTATTCCATGGTGGTCTGGAGCAGACATTGGTGACCCCAACTCTTCAATCCTCTCTGTCATCCGATAATTTCATGAACTCAGTATTGCATATACTAAAATTTGTTTTCCAGCCTTTTACACATATCTTTCTCTGTCCTCCTCTGCCTCTCTTGCCCAGCAAAGAACCTTCCTCCACACATTGAGGTGTATTTGCCATACGGTCCTAGCCCCGTGATTTTATACCCCCATAAGCACTTGATGAGTGATTACAATGCCCCTACCCTGCAATGCCCCTACACTACTAACTATAATGCTACGGCAACAGCTACCACATACCAGAGCCTGGAAAGGGTAGTTCATGAGCTGTGTAGACAGGAGTATCTGTTGTGGTATGGCCCCAACAGAGAACCAGCTCCCCATCACCTTGTATGATTTGCTTCTGATTCTCTGGTCTCGCTCTTCCTCACCTGAGGCCGTTGTGTTCTGAAATAGCAAGTCACAATATGTACATATATACATATATTGAACTGTCTCAGAATTGTGGCATCGTTCCCCCTTTTACACTAGAGTAGCCAGATCATTGGTAAAGTGGTTACGGGTGCAATTTATGATCCTGCATACTCCCTTCGAAACACAGCTGCAGATGATTTGAAAGCAGACTGCCTTGTTTTGGTTTCTATACAAGTACCTTCCAGCCAAGAGTGTTGATAGCCTTCCAATCTTGTTTAGCCTTCCTTTTTTTTTTACTCTGGAATATGCAGATGCCTGGTGGCCTTGGTAATTCTTCCTTCTTCAATTCTGAGGTTAGATGCGCCTTGCAGTACCCCATATGAAATAGCATATTCATATAGTATAACACATATGCCAATGAAGAATGCAAAATACGTAAAACTGCTCAAAAACATGATAAAGATAAAACCATGATCTGAAATAACAACAGGTACTATGCTATATATCCCAATTATAATCCAATGAATGAATCAGTGAAAAACGAGAAGTAGGTTGAGAGCTTAACCAAAGCACGACTACAAAAAACAATGAATGTTGCGGCCAAAGCCTTCGTCAGCACAGAACAAACAAACAAAAATAGATTAACAAATACACGATCGACACTACATGAATGTACAAATATCAACTTATCTGTGTCCTAGCTTGAAACGGTTATCCATGGGTGGAATAAAACGGATATTATAATATATAATTGTATATAATATATATTGTATATATATATATATTATACAATTATAATCCAGAAGAGTTGAACAGGATATTACTTTTTTTTTTTTTTTTTTTAACAGTGGTAGTGTTTAGTCTTTCCTCTTCTTTCCTAGGATGTTGAGGTAATTTGCAGCCTAAACTTTAGTCTATTCTCTTCTACCTTGGGAGGTCGGGGTAATCTGCAGCCTAAATTTTAATCTTTCTTCGACCCTGGAATATTGAGGTAATTTGCAGCCTAAACTTTAGTCTTTCCTCTTCTATCCTGAGAGGTTGACGTAATCTGCAGTCTAAACTTTAGTCTTTCTTCTATCCTGGGATATTGAGGTAATTTGCAGCCTAAACTTTAGTCTTTCTTCTATCCTGGGATATTGAGGTAATTTGCAGCCTAAACTTTAGTCTTTCCTCTCCCATCTTTTGCAGAACATTGCTGGCATCACAACCCGCCAGAACAAGTCTTAATTCCTTGCCATTTCCCCGGCTTCATGCATGCAAGGAGGCTAAGCCGAATACCCGTGTTCAAACGGTCATTTGGAGACCCCTGAGTGTTGTCGTCAGAGCTATGGAGTTCCTGCTCTAAGGCGTGAGACTGAGCTATGAGGGTGAGTCAATAAGTACGTCACACAGTTCTGTGGGATGGCAGGTAAATGTAGTTGGTGTTTTCTACAGGTGTCATTAGGTGACAGCAACATCGAACTTTATATTCCTGTTCATCAGGTGGCTAGGTGTCTCATGCGCATGCGCAACGCATAAACAAAATAGCAACTGTACTTACGGCGTGAACAACCAAAGAGCAACGTGCTGTTGTGCGTTTTTTGTGGGCAAAAGGACTGCCTGCAAAGCACTACCAGCCCGAATCAAATCGTGCTTCAATGCAATGGAAACATCCTTCTTCACCTTGTGTCCAAAATTCAAGGTTACGCCATCAGCAGGGAAGGTTATGCTGACAGTGTTCTGGGGTTGTCAAGGCGTGCTTTTAACCAATTTCAAGAAGAAAGGTGACAATGTGAATTCTGAATCGTACTGTGAAGTTCTATCGATGCTTCATGATGCAATTCAAAGAAAATGTCCAGGACTGCTGACTAGAGGAGTGTTGCTTCTTCATGACAATGCCAGACCACATACGGCTCGATTAACTCAGAAGAAAATTAAGCAACTAAGGTGGGAAGTTCTGGAACATCCACCTTACAGCCCTGACTTAGCTCCTAGCAATTTCCACCTTTTTTGGTCCACTAAAAACCCACCTTGGCGGGAGACATTTCGCGAATGATGCCAAAGTTGAATGTGAAGTGAAAACGTGGTTTAGAAAACAGAGGACGCAGTTCTATGCAGCCGGTTTGGGAGGACTGATAAAATAATGGGATAAGTGCATCAATGTTGGTGGAAATTATGTTGAGAAATAAAGGGACAATGTATGTATAAAAATAAACTGGTTTCAAGTTGTTATCTTATTTAGTTATTTTTCTTTTTCTACAGCCATTTGTGACTTGCTTATTGACTTCCCCTCATAGATGGGATAAAACTTGACGCAATTAAGTTTTTCTCTTGCCTTTCATTATTTAGTTAGTTGCATATCCGTCACAAGACATGGCAGTCAAGCCCAGCTTTGTTTTTACCGTTTGTGATTTCTTGGCAAGTTTACACTTAGAAGTTTGCTGTTGCTTTCTGAACGACTGGCATTCAAACCTTTGATGGAAGCTATACACTGGGTGGTCTGCTTCTAATTCTCCCCCAGCTGTGTTTTGAACGCTGTATGCGAGGTTACAAAATGCATTTGTAACCCCATTGCCAGTGTCAGCTTTTTTAATTGTTATTTTTACAACGTCAAATAAATGCACGACCTACCACATGGGTCAGCAGCTCTATGACCACTGGACTGACGGAAGTCAGTTCTTCTGTGATTTCCTTTCGACGATTAGCTCCAAGGCGCAGTGAGCGACTACTAATCTGAAAAATAGTTTACAAAAATAATTCTCATGCAAATCAGCTGATAGCAAAGGATGACACACAACAGGGGATATAAAGGAAGTAACTGTAAACAAGAAAATAACTTTCAGATACATGGTTGGCTAGTATCTACTTACAAATAATATTCAGTCGAAATGCACATTAATAAGCAGCTCATATAAATAGAAGAAAGAAGTAGAGTTTAAGGACATACTAGACAACATACAAATTGAAACTATAGTTACTATATTGGGATTCGAACCTGTCACCTCCAAATGACAGTGTCTGGCGGAGGAAACAAGTGTACTACAATGTATGGCGTGCCCGACACCTCTAAAAAGATAATTATAAAGGTGTTCTCTTCTACTTCTATGAGTGCCGATCAATTCTTGTGAATTTGTTTATGCGTTATCTTAGTGGACATAAGGGTTCCCCAATCGACAATATTTCTGCTTATCAATGTGCAGACGGGTGAATAAATAATGATGGATGAACTGAAAAATCACACACAAATGGATAAAGATATAGGACAGATAGTCATGAGGACTGACAGATGGGCAGATGGAAAGACAGAAAGATTGAAACAGACATATAGATGGATAAACAGACATACAGACAGGCAGATGGGTAGATATATCTTACCTCTTCAGGTAAAACTGTGAGAAGTTCTAGCAGAAAACCCATGTGTTCTTTGCTGAATCTGTACACAGACATTCAGCAATCAATGTTCCAGTTAACAGACTACACAAATGACATTAAGGTTTCAAACTTAGTCCCTCTGCTACAACATATGCCTACTCTAACTAGGTGGCATTACACACCAATAGCTAACTTACAGTATAGATGCCACGTGTAGCTACACTAGTAAAATGGCTAGCATGCTTGCCTGCCGCCCTGGGGTTATGAGTTATTCCGGCCAAGGAGTATAGTTCAAACTGACACGATGCTCCCAGTCGACCCAGCCTAAAATGCGTACAATGGTATGTCATGGGATGTCAAGGCAGCTGGCATTATACTGCCCACATCAGTCATCAAGTGCCACCTCATTACATTAAGTGCCATGCCAGCTGGCGTAGCCATTCATGTCTCTCCACATATCTTGGTCTATGGTGTTCTGAATTAACTCTGCTGCCGTTATTTCCCGATACCACTGTCTCAATCCATCCAATATCATTTTCTCTTTGTCGGCCTCTGCCTCTCTTCCCCTCGATCTTTCCAGCAGCCACGACTGTACCAGAAATAAGCCAAAAATCTACAAAACAAATGGATGACTGAAGAAATCTTAAAGTGATGGACAAAAGAAAATAAGAGTAGAGGTGACAAACAAGAGTATGATAAGATAGATAAAGAAATAAGACATACATGTATGAAGGCAACAGAAAGTTGTTTAACGAGCAGTGCAAGAAAATTGAAATAAATTATATTAAAGATACAAAAAAATATGCACAGACAAATCAGTGAGCTCACAGGAATGGCCAACTGGTCTATGAAATATGGGACTCTTCACATCTCACGCCCAGCAGGCATGGATGGCCATGGTTTGTTGATCCCACATGATTACCAGACTCCTGGATCAAGACTGTGCTCTCGTCCTGATTGTACCATGCGCTCAAGCCATCTCTTTCTCTTCCATGACTCTCATCCCATCAAATTTTCAAGATTGTTTCTCCCTATAACATGCTAAATAAATATTCACTGTTTGTGTCTATTTTTTTTCAATTATTTTATTTGTTTCCTGAAAACCTGTCACATTCGTTTTTATGTCCATCTATAGCATTTTTATGGCATGTTCCTATGAAACTACATTTCTGCTGCCATAAGATGTTTCTCAGCTTGTCTGCTTATTGTCCACGTTTGACATGCTTATAAAAGTATAGGTTCTATAGATATACAAAATGGGTTAATAATACAGTAAAGCTGTGGAAATGTAAACAATAGAAAAACAAAGTGTAAAGCACCTTTACAAAATACATTTACGAAAAACAAGAGGGCTTTGGGGCAAGAAGCCTTCACCAGCAAATAGGTTATATCACGGATAAAGTTAAGAATTTTCTGGAAAGGCATGGTGTCAGGAAGGGAACTGATCGTTCTACTTCATAATGCTGTGGGACTAGAATATGTGACAGTCTAATTCCACATCTCCATGGCACTATGTGCCATGCCTTAAACACACTTGAAGTAAAAAACAAATTGCTTTATGAGATGTTAGTCTGACCTCTACAATTTTTAGGGCATATAAAAGGCATAATATCCTGCTATGAGCGGAATCACCACTGGGGAACGTAACATCAATAGCATTAGATATTCAGATTATACAGCATTGATTTCAGCCAATGAGCAGGATCTGCAACATTTAGTAGATCTGGTTGTTGCACACAGTGATCAACTTGGGTTAGAATTAAATTGTAAGAAGAAAACAGATTATGGTCATCACTAGAAATAAAGAAATACCACAATGTAATATACAGGTAAATGGGAATATTCTCAAACAAGTGGATCGGTACAGCTATCTCAGAACAGCCAAAACATCTGATGGGAGGGGACTTGAAGAGATTTGAACAATAATCGTCACGGCAAAGGTAGCCTTTTGCAACATGAAAAACATACTGACCAATGACCAAGTCATACAAGAAACAAATGAAAACCGTACACTGATTAGAGAAATTAGATGTAGACAGTCATCATTTTTTGGACACGTTATGAGAAGAAATAAATTGGAGAACTTGGTGACAACTGGCAAGATTGAGGGGATGACAACTGGCAAGATTGAGGGGAAAAGAACAAGGGGAAGGCAGAGAACTAAATACCTGGATGACATGGCCATGTGAAAAGTAACACTGTAACATATCTCACATGTTGAAAGAGGCAACTAAGAGAGCTGGCGCAAGACCGGCTATCTCAATTCATAGAAAACTTGAGCTGCAAAATCCAGCCAAGCCTGAACAAGTCTACAAAGGCGTGAGTTAGTTGAGGGCCTATGTTCCATGGAAAGATGACAGGCACAAAAGTATAATGCAGAAGAAAAAGATGCCAGCTTAAATGGGAAGATATCAAAAGTTGGATGGGGAAAAAAGGTGTCAGATTGTATCACTGCAGCGAGAAATATTGCCAACCCCTGATGTGAAGATGACAACTGATCTGTCCTGTTCGTGTCTTAGATTTATTCCCCAGTCTTAGATTTATTCCCCAATCTTCCCTCTAAGGATATTCTGTTGATAATACAACACCTCAAACATGTTGAAACCTAGGCCTAACCGCAGCCATTCTGTATGTGCTGTGTATTGAAGTTCCAGGGCCAGTCATCACTCCCTGCTGGTTTCTAAGCTTGGAAAGGGATGGGAGAGCTCTGCAACAGTCTACATGGAGGTGGTACTTTGACACCAGGCGGAGGAGGAATCTCCACATCAATAGATGCAATCCCTTCTCGGGGCTTCCATGACCTGAACGCTAATACATCAGCCTCAAAAGTTACAAACTTCCAAACCTAACATATCAAAATGACATGTTTTCCTTACACATACAATGTTGGATAGACTCAGATGGTGGCATGGAGGGATATCATCAGCAGAGATGATTTAGGACACTAACGCCTAAGATCTGTTGGAAGACATGAATGACTATGCCAACTGGCAAGGCACATGACGATGATGCACTCCAAGAGTCATTTAGCGACACTGATATGTACTCTAAGACTTGTGAAATAATGTACTCTAAGACTCATGAATAACACAGATATGGAGTCATGTTGCAACACTAATATTTGACTTACCGCTCAATGAAATCTACGACCGCCGACTTCCAGGTGGCCATCTGAAGAGCAAGGTCCGCTAAAGCCAAAGATAGCTGCAGAAAAGTCAATATGCAGTATGATTATGACTAACACGAGGAAATGCAACCTAAAGACTAAATGTTATGGCAGGATAAACCAGATGCTAAGCCTTGGTCGGCATCTGGTCCAGGATCGAAGCTCTGACAGGCATATAGTTAACCCTTTCCCGACTATTACCCCCAAAATCCACGTTTTTACACACGTCTTGTCCCAAGCGCTTCTGAATAATAATTATGCGAATGAATGAATCTACGATTGTATCACGGCCTAGGAAACAGGAAGAGTCGTTTCCCTTGTTCTTCCTGTTTTGAAATCCATTCAACGGTTCAGAAATAATATAAATTTTTCGTGACTTCTCAATATTGTATAATCTATTCGCAAAATGGAATCCAGCCACGATTTTCTTGAAGATTGTGCAGGTATGTCTGCCGATTATGACAGTGTTATTGTGGATATAGATAGTGATGCAGAAAGTGACATAGATTGTAAGATTACAGAGGCAGGCTGGAATTTTGACGAAGAGGACCCAGATTTCTGTAGTGTCAGTGAAACTGTAGACAAAGACATGTATGTTTGGAGTCCTGAGACAACCCCTGTAGTCGTTGAAGGTGTTTTTGAGAATTCTGGGCCAGCCAGTACATGATCTTCGAGAGTTCAGAACCGTTTGACTACTTCAGTCTCATTGTAAATGAGGACTTTTATCAGTCTGCTATGGAACAAACTAATTTGTATGCCACTCAATGACAAGAAAAGGCAGGTAAAAGTGGATGTTTACTGGTCACCTGTGAGCACTCAGGAAATAAAAATTTATATTCGTCTTGCTATACTCATGGGCTATGTTCAATTGCCTGAAACTGCCATGTATTGGAGCACAGATGAAGATCTCTATCATCCCGGAGTATCACAGTGCATGGGAAAAAACTAGATATGCAAAAATCTCCCAATATTTTCATCTCAATGACACCAGTAAGCAGAAGCCCATAGGCCACAAAGATTACGATCCACTGTACAAGGTAAGACCGTTCCTTGATACGGTGAGGAAAAACATATCCTCATGTTTTTCTGCTGGCAGAGATATCAGCATTGATGAAGCCATGATTGCCTACAATGGTAGACTAAAGTTCAATGGCTCGGAACGCTGAAGAAGAAGAAGATGACATCACGTAAGGCACCCGGTGGCAGACAAGATGTTCAGATACCCACAACAGTGGCCGCCTACAACAGATCAATGGGTGGAGTGGACAGGTTTGACCAGCTGTCCTCATATTACCCTGTTGGTAGGAAATCTGTGAAGTGGTGGAGATATATGTTTGCCTTTCTCCTGCAAACCTCTATTGTCAACAGCTGGATAATTTGTTCAAACTCCCATCGCCCACACACAAGGGTTGGTGATGTTGGCCATCTCGCTTTTCGGCGTAGCCTGGTTTCTACTCTCTTGAAGGGTAACATTTCGAGGAAACGGAAAGCTTCTTCTTGCCCCACAACTGTAGGTCTGGGTACCAGCAATCTTTTGGACCACAGACTAATTCGTATGGATGGCAAAAGGAAAACTTGCTACTGGTGTGCCAAGATGAACACCAAGTCTGGTAAGAAGAGCAGAGCCAGTGAGGTTGTTTTTGGATGCAGTCTTCGTCAGATATGGCTGTGCAAGGGGGAATGCTTCACAAAATACCATGAATCACTTGTATCAAAGCACATGGATATATAGTGCAGGATATTTGCTGCTATCAGGGCACTTGGAGACATAGTGTGGGACACTTTCAACATCATTTTGTGAGTAAAAAAAATTTTCTTCACATTTTTTTCCCAGTTAAAATGTTTTTTTAAACCTTTCTTTTTGTTTTATTGTTTTTAATGTTGCTTTATGTTAAACTGTGTCCATTTTTCTAGTTTATTAGTCATCTAGGACATTTATATGTCAAACCAATTCGTGTATAATGACTTTACAAAATATAAAGTCATTAATTTTGCGGAGTTATTTCCCTTTTGTTAGTTATTAAAGGGTTAAAGCATTCCTTTGCTGATCTGGCAGCATCTGCAGCTTGTCTAGTTCCAGATGTATCGGTGGTAGGCAGGCCAAGAGAGGGATCATGCTGCATGGGCAACACATGATCTCTACAATTCAGCCCAGGCTTTGCACTATGGAGAGGTTATGATGCCTTTATTTTTAAGCACAAGACAAGATGCTAGTACAGTACAGTATGATCAACATAAATCTACCGCCAGTTACTCACACACAAATATAATAAATAATAAGAAGTCCAAAAGCAGGAACATGATAACGGCCTGTAAAGTGTTAGGACTATCACATTTTCAGGAATAGGTGGCCAGTCTTTCTCTCACTTAGCGGATGATGAGCTCAAGCTTCAAACACTCATCCGGGCACGTTTATTACATCATCAGCACAATATGCCAACGATTTCGCTGATGCGTATATACAGTGAAGTAAACCAGATAGGACCCTTTTACAAAGCCATGGAAGGCATGGATCATGGAACTAGAGGCAGGGGGTCGACTAGCACAAAGGTGGGTACAGAACAATGCGAACGCCGTGAGGGTGAGGGCGCGTGAGGCGGGAGAAATGGCAAGGGATAGAGGAGATATTTGATGGCTGCGATGAGAGGGGACAGACAGACAGACAGACAGACAGACAGACAGACAGACCATTTGACTCTAACGCTAAATCGCTACTGCTGCATGAATCAGAAATATGGAAAGCTAAAGCAATTACTAATAAACTATAAACATTATCTGGAGCCTGCACATAATAATACTAAAATAGTATGATAGAATCACTAATGCAGAATTTAGAGGTAATTAGTTAGTTGCATTTCCTTTACAGGATGTGACAGTCAACCCCAACATTTTTTGGCTGTTTGTGATTTCTTGGCAGGTTTACGTTCAGTAGTTTGCCATTGCTTTTTGAAACGACAGGCGCACATACCAGTGTATAAAACCCAAAGCAAAGCTGTCTGCTGCCAAATCGCTCACAGCTGTGTTTCGAATTCGGTATGCAGGATTACAAACTGAGTACATAACTCCTTCGCCACACAGTTGGCAGAAACAAATTCTGGAGAATCAAGAGGAGAGAAAGGGAGACTATCACCAGACAGGGCTACACATGGTGAAAATCTGGTCCCTGTACTGTGTTAACTATAACTGGAAAGCTCTTTCTATGGAACCCAAAGGGCAAACAAAACAGAGGGATACCTAAAAACAGACAAAGAGGAGAATTAGAGACAGAAATGAATCATACAGGGAGGACATGGAAGAGGAGAATTAAAGACAGAAATGAATCATACAGGGAGGACATGGAAGAGGAGAATTAGAGACAGAAATGAATCATACAGGGAGGACATGGAAGAGGAGAATTAGAGACAGAAATGAATCATACAGGGAGGACATGGAAGAGGAGAATTAGAGACAGAAATGAATCATACAGGGAGGACATGGAAGAGGAGAATTAGAGACAGAAATGAATCATACAGGGAGGACATGGAAGAGGAGAATTAGAGACAGAAATGAATCATACAGGGAGGACATGGAAGAGGAGAATTAGAGACAGAAATGAATCATACAGGGAGGACATGGAAGAGGATAATTAGAGACAGAAATGAATCATACAGGGAGGACATGGAAGAGGATAATTAGAGACAGAAATGAATCATACAGGGAGGACATGGAAGAGGATAATTAGAGACAGAAATGAATCATACAGGGAGGACATGGAAGAGGATAATTAGAGACAGAAATGAATCATACAGGGAGGACATGGAAGAGGATAATTAGAGACAGAAATGAATCATACAGGGAGGACATGGAAGAGGATAATTAGAGACAGAAATGAATCATACAGGGAGGACATGGAAGAGGATAATTAGAGACAGAAATGAATCATACAGGGAGGACATGGAAGAGGATAATTAGAGACAGAAATGAATCATACAGGGAGGACATGGAAGAGGATAATTAGAGACAGAAATGAATCATACAGGGAGGACATGGAAGAGGAGAATTAGAGACAGAAATGAATCATACAGGGAGGACATGGAAGAGGATAATTAGAGACAGAAATGAATCATACAGGGAGGACATGGAAGAGGATAATTAGAGACAGAAATGTATCATACAGGGAGGACATGGAAGAGGATAATTAGAGACAGAAATGAATCATACATGGAGGACATGGAAGAGGAGAATTAGAGACAGAAATGAATCATACAGGGAGGACATGGAAGAGGATAATTAGAGACAGAAATGAATCATACAGGGAGGACATGGAAGAGGATAATTAGAGACAGAAATGAATCATACAGGGAGGACATGGAAGAGGATAATTAGAGACAGAAATGAATCATACAGGGAGGACATGGAAGAGGATAATTAGAGACAGAAATGAATCATACAGGGAGGACATGGAAGAGGATAATTAGAGACAGAAATGAATCACACAGGGAGGACATGGAAGAGGATAATTAGAGACAGAAATGAATCATACAGGGAGGACATGGAAGGAGCTGCAAGAGATAGCAAAGGACAGGTCGGCTGGATGTGGGTTGGTTAAGAGGTTAAGAAAATACTTGAATAAATATATGGACGGATTACCAATTACATTCATAACCCTTCACCACAGCACCGCACAAAATAAAAGAAGGTAAACTAATACAGTCTTTATGACAAGTACTTACCTGGGTGACAATGACGGGCGGGGTGCCTGGAGCAATTTTTGAAGCGTGTCCGAGCAAAGAATCACGGAGGGACTGACAAATAAATACATCAATGAGTTGTTAATCCCAATGTCAGCAACAAATATTTTCATTAACATCATATTGACATTATATTATAGCAGCTTCTTATTCTTTGTTCACCTTCAGACATCAGTATGAATGAATGCAAAGAAAGCAGCAGTGAACTGAAGCTTGTTGACATCTCCATACAGTTTGTCCTCAACTGGAGCGGGTGAAAGCCTGAACACTGTTCTCTGTTCTGCATATGTTGGACACTCCTGAAACAAATCCAACAAGTGCAGAACAAAGAAAACAGGTATTATAATAAATAATACCTGAAATATAATTGCTTGGAAGACTGGGTGAAATACTTAAGAATAGCAAACATGTCCAGGATTCTTTTTTTAATTACCAATATTTTAACAAAGACATAAACAGTAGGTTGCACAAGATACTGCCTGGCATTTTTTTTTTAGTGCTCGCTCGCTATGAGCTCAAGCGTAGTACCCACTATTTATAGTAGTGATGGATTGAATTTTGCATGTGGATTAGCTTTCCATATTAACAGTGTCCCTCACCATCAGGAAACCCACTCTGACTTCAGAGGTACTTGTAATTTATGCCCCTATGTCAAGGACGACAGGTCAACATCTTAGTCCAGCTGTCCGATGTAGGGGCTGAACTGCTAACCTCTGCATCAGCACACCGGGTGTTTAAGAACATGCGTTCTTATCAATTTGGCCATATGGCCCTGCGCCTGGCATATTTAACTGGCTGTGACTCATCAGGTGCATATTTCCATCAATATTGACTGGCACCTTATCATCTTGACAGACGATCATTTGTTACATTGTGCTTCAAATTTAAAAAAAGGCATTATACCTCTCCATTACACTACGCCTGGGCTGAATTGTAGAGACCATGTGTTGCCCATGCAGCATGATCCCTCTCTCTGCCTAGATTACTCCAAAGAAAAGATAACACCAATACATCTGGAACGAGACAAGCTGCAGAAGCTGCCGAATCAGCAAAGCAATTATCTAACTGTTCGCCTGTCGGAGCTTCAATCCTAGACCAATTACAAACCAAGGCTAAGGGTCTATCTGTCTTGGCATGATATTTAATCTTTAGGTTGCATTTCCTCGCACCAGGATAAGGCTTGTCCCCTCCCAATTGCATTCCTCTACCCCAGGCTGCTGGCACAATGTGGACAGTCAGGTTAACTCTTAAATGTGACAAATCCTCTGGATTTTAACTCTTAAGTATGACACAATATCCTTGCATCTATCGGAGTGAAAATACTTTTCTCCAGAACGTGTGCCAAATTACCATCTCCACGTCCGCCGTGCTGTAGAGCTCTCTCAGCTCAGAAACCAGCAAGAGTGTGTAAGACCAGTACTGCAACTTCACATCTGCAGAAAGTCATATTAGTATGTAACCAGGTCATGATTTTGCACAGCATACACTGGCTGGGATTAGGCCCTCACTGATCTTGTTTCCTCCACAGATCTAAGGTACTTAACTGTTAACAGACTCAAACACAACGTCCATCGGACGCAACCAAAATAGGAAGCAGGAGGGTTGATGTGCTATGGTTTGAGGTTTATACTGATCAAGACCTCTTTTCACCTCCACACAGGGCATGGTCTCCACTGTGGTGAAGCCTGTCGAGGATTCAGACTCTGCATGCTAAGAGACTGGAAGAGAGTCAGATGTCTATGATGATGGGAGACACTCAGCACCCACGTCTTGAACTCATTTATCGGAATAAACACAAGATTTTTTGGAATTAGTGTGTTCCTTGGCTACAAGGATGGAAGCCAAGTCACCACAAGCCCTAATTCTTCAGGTCGTACAAGAGTAGTGGCCCCCGATTCTTCAAGTCATACAAGAGTGACATCCTCCAATTCTTCAAATCATGTAACATAACACCCTCAATTCATCAAGTCATCCAACAGTAACATTCTCCAATTCTTCAAATCGTATAAGAATAATCATCTCAATTCGATTTTACAGCATTACCAATTAAAAACAAACAATGCTATCAACAAGTGTGCTGTCTCACCTGATGTGACTCTGAGGGTAGTTCATGGAAAGCATACTGTATCTGTGAAAGGATAAGAAATGTCAGTGAACAAGATAAGAAATGTCAGTAATAAAGATACAAAATTTAGTTTAAAAATAAAAGAAAAAAGAAATGCCAGTTTTAAAAAATATAACAAATGGCAGTAAAAAATTATTGTAAAAGTTAGGTACGTTAATCATTACGAACACTTTGAGACTGTTACACTATAAATGTATTGAAAATATGGTCTATTCAGTTAAAATACAACAAGGAATATGTTAAATAAACATAGAATATGTTAAATAAACATAATTTGTTTAATGAAATGTAACATACAACTTATAGCAAAAAACGTTACAATGAACAGAAGTAACATAAAGAAGATTAAGAAAACATGTGGTTCAATTGATTGCCCTGTTGCCATCTTAAAAAGTAATCAAAAACAAAACTGGTCACACATTAAACACCTGACAGTCTTCTTCTTCATTCATCCAATATTCGTTTGATTCAGGTGTAATTGTGTTGTTCCTGTTTACAGGGCTTCAATATTAGCACCTTTCAGTGGACACCCAAACTTCCTCCTGGCATCTATTAACCCAGTTAGCCTTACCAGAAATGTCTTGGGATGTAAAGGCAACCTGCACGATATTGATCACATCACCGCTCGGAGGTCAGCAGGACTGATTGTATAAAAGCGCTCATCTTTAAACTGCATGATGATGCAGGGGTAGTGGGTTCAAACCATACACTGGTCAGTTAGACTAAAAAATGTTGACTTCTCATCCATTGACTTTTTTTTTTAAAATTTGCATATCCTTTTACAGGACATCGCTGTCAACAGCAGCATCTTTCAGCTGTCTGTTGATTTCTTGGCAAGATTACGCTCAGTAGTTTGCCATTGCTTTCTGAGCGGCCGGCTCAGTTATCCCGCAAGTCACCAGCGGGGGACGAACCACTCCCAGTTCTCGCCCGCTACGAGACTCTGCGTGATAAACGGGATTACGGAGAAAGTGGTGTAACCCCTCGGCCAGAGAGACCGGCCATTCTTGACTTAGGGACATAAATTACAAGTACCTCAGAAGTCACACTGGGTTCACCTAGCAGTGAGGGAAATTGGTAATAGGGAAAACTAATCCACACACAAAAATCAGTCCAGCGCACTAGAAATAGTAGCACGCATATGGACTACCCTATCATATAGATCATATGGACTACCCTATCATATAGATCATATGGACTACCCTATCATATAGATCATATGGACTACCCTATCATATAGATCATATGGACTATCCTATCATATAGATCATATGGACTACCCTATCATATAGATCATATGGACTACCCTATCATATAGATCATATGGACTACCCTATCATATAGATCATATGGACTACCCTATCATATAGATCATATGGACTACCCTATCATATAGATCATATGGACTACCCTATCATATAGATCATATGGACTACCCTATCATATAGATCATATGGACTACCCTATCATATAGATCATATGGACTACCCTATCATATAGATCATATGGACTACACTTCAGTTTAAAGCGAGCAAGCACCCAAAACTGACATCACAAGGATAGTATGCCTAGAGGAGCAAGAAACGTTTGGCTACCATCACCAAATGCCTTGATGAATGGCAGGGGAATCATGCTCCTCCACATCTTACAATCTCCGATAACACTAATGAAATTTGAGTGCTGACACTGTTCTGTGTCATGCCATAAGGCTGTCAAAAACTTCCCTCGATGTCTTTGTCTCCACAAATCTCTCCAGTGGCCAGATGTTCCAGTTTTCCTCTTCTCCTATCGTATGCCAAAAAATGGTGGCTGTCTTTTGTTGATATTTGTGATCAGTTATCTTTTGGGCCTCTGCCTCTTTTAAAATATTTAGATTACTCACACTGGCTGTTGTGAATTGCTTGTACTGCCAGAGTGACTAACAATGACTGCCTGACAAGGGCTAATGAAACTAGAACATTATATGCAACAATAAGAAAGCGACAAACAGCTTTCTTTGGTCATGTGATGAGAAGAGAGACATTGGAGAATATGACGACTGGAAAGATCAAGGGCAAGAAAGGCAGAGGCCGACAAAGAGAAATTATGTTGATTGATTATCTTTATTTTTGAAGGGTTACAAATTGGACACGCAGGCCCGTCTTACAATCATCTTTCAATCATCAATAGTGCATGATACATTCACATAGGGAAAAAACAATGTCAAATGAATGTAGTAAACAAACAATGCATATTACCATGTTATGAGACACATCCCCCATCCACCCACACACACCCCCAAGCACACATATATTCCCCCACCCACATCTCCCAACACACACACACTCACCCATCCCACACATCCTCCACACACCCCCAACCACTCAGCCAAACACACATTCCCCCACCCACACACACATTCCCTGCCAACCCATACATCCTGCACCCACACACATCCCGCACCCATCCATGCACATTCCCCCACCCACACACACATCCCGCACCCACCCATACTTCCCAAACCACATACACCCATCCCCCAACCCACACATCCTCTACCCATCCCCCAACCACTCATCCCTCAACCTACACACACATTCCGCAACCTACACGCACATCCCCCACACACAGACATCTCTCAACCCACACACATCCAACACACACATGCTGGATGGATTGAGACAGTGGCATGGAGGAATCAGCCACAAAGTTGATCTAGAACACCAAAGGCAGATCTGTGGAGAGACATGAACGCCTACACCAGCTGGCATGGCACTTGATGATGATGATGACATTGGCTGTACATGGAATGTTCAGCTTTCCTCTGTAAAACCATACTTAAAAGACCTCAAGTAATTCTTTGTTCTTATTTACTAATTGCCCAGGATTAATAGCCACAGACAAGCTACCCACAATATTTACTAAATAAACATTGTATCTGAATACAGACGTTTAGGGGAAACAAATGCATTAATCTCCCAAAAATAAGTTTATGGGAAGGCACAAAGCTCAGTGTTTGGTGAAATGACATTAACCCTTTACAAGGCGTAGCGTCCTTTACCGGCCGGTCTCTAAATACGAGCGTAACGGCTGATTCCGGCCGATACTATTATGCATTGTAAAAACGCGATCTCTCGGCTTTCCGACACTTCCGTCGGCTACTTTCACTTTCGCCCATAGCTTGACAACGTGGCCGCCATTTGTAAACGCGCTACAATGACTTTGAACGGACTTTTACGGACTTGTTTTTATAGTTTTCGGGAGTTTTACGCTGTTTTTCAAAATGGATTTCGGCGATTCTTCAAGTGATAGCCGAGATTTCGCTCTGTTCAATTTAAATGACATTAAAGGGCACGAAGTTGATTATTAATCGGAGCTAGATATCAGTGCAAAGCGTTACTTTGCATTAGCAGTCGTGAGTCGGACTTTAAAGTAAGTGATTATGATTCTGAAAATGTGTTTGTAAATTGCCGTATAGATGACGGAAAATCACAAACAACATGCCGTATTTCGTAAATATTTGTGTTCATATATGGATTACCGGCAACAATCACGTGAGTAACATATTCTGCATGCTTTTCCCTTCATTGTGTTGTTTATTTAACTAAAATCGGTTGACTAACACCTTGTTTGTGATGTTTTTACTAACGCGACCCGAAATTTTTACAGAACCTGAAAAAATCTTGCCCGTTCAGGGCTACAAAACGGACAAGCGTCTGCCCTGTAAAGGGTTAAAAAAAACTATATATAACTCAAGAGAATGAGTACACCTGACACACACAAATATAGATCAAGTAGGAATAACAAACAGATCAGTTCTCACCTTCGTCCGCATGGTTTGAGCAGCAAAGTAACAAGATTCTAAGCTCTGATTCAGCTGTAGTAGTTGATCAGCAATTTGCCAGGCATATACCTGAAACACAGGTTTTAAAGTAATAATTATTTTACAATATTTGTGTTCAAAGATTATGTCCAGAAATGTGTAAAGAGTTTATTCAGGAGCTTGTTAAAGAGTTTATACAGGAACTTGAGGTCAGAGTTTATACAGGAACTTGTGATCAAAAGAAAGCATAGAGCAAATAGTTGTTGGAAAATAAAAGAAAGTAAAATGTCAACTGACAAAGAAAAGATAAAATATATTTATATCCAATCCAGGCAATCTTGAGCATAGCATACGATGGGTAGCGTTGTGATGTTCTGTTGTGATAATTTGGTGTGTCCAGTGTGTGCCGCGTGGTTACACACCCGCTTCACACGCGTGATCCGGGACTGTTTCCGGATCCGGTCAGGGATATGCACTACTGAGGAGCTCAAACGAGGGCGAAACTCGAGTATAGTGCTTCCATATTGACGTGGATAGGCCTTAGGTTCATACCAGAATGCGATCGGCGTTGCCAGTAGTGGGTTGTGCTCAATATTTAAAGAAAAGATAATTGAAGGGTGGGTAGTATATATAAAACAGTTATATGATGATGATAGTAGATCAGTAACCAACAATTATGATCAATGTGAAGGACCACCGACTTCTGAAATCAGAAACTGAAGATGCTATACAACATATCTTGTTCAATACCCGGCAGAGGCAGGATTATTTTGTTCAAATCAGTACAGGTCTAGGGTCTATCCAGTCTCATAAAAATGGATACTAGACAATGTTAAGAATTTTCTGGGAACTTCTTTCGTTCGCTTGAAATATGGCAAAAATGCAGCATGTCAAATGGTTTGGCTGTGTAACTAGATTACCAATTAACAGTATACCACAACAAGCAAAGGAAGCAGAGGAAGAGGCCGACCACGTAAAAGATGGACAGAGGGAATAGCAGAGTCCATGGGAATCTCGATATATGAAGCCCAGGTACTCTCCAGCTGTGTATACTTCACCTCGACAATGCAAGGTACAAGAGGAATAAGATGAGACGAGACAATGAAATATGTAAATATCTACACTCTTGTATGAATTTCACTGTCTTGTCACTCAGTGATCTATAGAGTCTGTCTTCCACTGTTTGCCACTTCCACTATATATCTACACTCTTGTATGAATTTCACTGTCTTGTCACTCAGTGATCTATAGAGTCTGTCTTTTACTGTTTGCCACTTCCACTATATATCTACACTCTTGTATGAATTTCACTGTCTTGTCACTCAGTGATCTATAGAGTCTGTCTTCCACTGTTTGCCACTTCCACTATATATCTGCACTCTTGTATGAATTTCACTGTCTTGTCACTCAGTGATCTATAGAGTCTGTCTTCCACTGTTTGCCACTTCCACTATATATCTACACTCTTGTATGAATTTCACTGTCTTGTCACTCAGTGATCTATAGAGTCTGTCTTCCACTGTTTGCCACTTCCACTATATATCTACACTCTTGTATGAATTTCACAGTCTTGTCACTCAGTGATCTATAGAGTCTGTCTTCCACTGTTTGCCACTTCCACTATATATCTGCACTCTTGTATGAATTTCACTGTCTTGTCACTCAGTGATCTATAGAGTCTGTCTTCCACTGTTTGCCACTTCCACTATATATCTGCACTCTTGTATGAATTTCACTGTCTTGTCACTCAGTGATCTATAGAGTCTGTCTTCCACTGTTTGCCACTTCCACTATATATCTACACTCTTGTATGAATTTCACTGTCTTGTCACTCAGTGATCTATAGAGTCTGTCTTCCACTGTTTGCCACTTCCACTATATATCTACACTCTTGTATGAATTTCACTGTCTTGTCACTCAGTGATCTATAGAGTCTGTCTTCCACTGTTTGCCACTTCCACTATATATCTACACTCTTGTATGAATTTCACTGTCTTGTCACTCAGTGATCTATAGAGTCTGTCTTCCACTGTTTGCCACTTCCACTATATATCTACACTCTTGTATGAATTTCACTGTCTTGTCACTCAGTGATCTATAGAGTCTGTCTTCCACTGTTTGCCACTTCCACTATATATCTGCACTCTTGTATGAATTTCACTGTCTTGTCACTCAGTGATCTATAGAGTCTGTCTTCCACTGTTTGCCACTTCCACTATATATCTGAACTCTTGTATGAATTTCACTGTCTTGTCACTCAGTGATCTATAGAGTCTGTCTTCCACTGTTTGCCACTTCCACTATATATCTACACTCTTGTATGAATTTCACTGTCTTGTCACTCAGTGATCTATAGAGTCTGTCTTCCACTGTTTGCCACTTCCACTATATATCTACACTCTTGTATGAATTTCACTGTCTTGTCACTCAGTGATCTATAGAGTCTGTCTTCCACTGTTTGCCACTTCCACTATATATCTACACTCTTGTATGAATTTCACTGTCTTGTCACTCAGTGATCTATAGAGTCTGTCTTCCACTGTTTGCCACTTCCACTATATATCTACACTCTTGTATGAATTTCACTGTCTTGTCACTCAGTGATCTATAGAGTCTGTCTTCCACTGTTTGCCACTTCCACTATATATCTGCACTCTTGTATGAATTTCACTGTCTTGTCACTCAGTGATCTATAGAGTCTGTCTTCCACTGTTTGCCACTTCCACTATATATCTACACTCTTGTATGAATTTCACTGTCTTGTCACTCAGTGATCTATAGAGTCTGTCTTCCACTGTTTGCCACTTCCACTATATATCTACACTCTTGTATGAATTTCACTGTCTTGTCACTCAGTGATCTATAGAGTCTGTCTTCCACTGTTTGCCACTTCCACTATATATCTACACTCTTGTATGAATTTCACTGTCTTGTCACTCAGTGATCTATAGAGTCTGTCTTCCACTGTTTGCCACTTCCACTATATATCTACACTCTTGTATGAATTTCACTGTCTTGTCACTCAGTGATCTATAGAGTCTGTCTTCCACTGTTTGCCACTTCCACTATATATCTACACTCTTGTATGAATTTCACTGTCTTGTCACTCAGTGATCTATAGAGTCTGTCTTCCACTGTTTGCCACTTCCACTATATATCTACACTCTTGTATGAATTTCACTGTCTTGTCACTCAGTGATCTATAGAGTCTGTCTTCCACTGTTTGCCACTTCCACTATATATCTACACTCTTGTATGAATTTCACTGTCTTGTCACTCAGTGATCTATAGAGTCTGTCTTCCACTGTTTGCCACTTCCACTATATATCTACACTCTTGTATGAATTTCACTGTCTTGTCACTCAGTGATCTATAGAGTCTGTCTTCCACTGTTTGCCACTTCCACTATATATCTACACTCTTGTATGAATTTCACTGTCTTGTCACTCAGTGATCTATAGAGTCTGTCTTCCACTGTTTGCCTAGATATGTCATATTTTGGAAAGTCTTGGAGTATGTGATCTGCTGTCTGCGGTGCCAATACACACGTGCACTTGGCTGATTCACCAGTCTTGAGTTTTAATATGGGAACTGTTTGGGAAGGAAACTTCTTCCTAACACTTCACACCCCAACGGACGCTATGGGATGACCTTGAACTTTCATGTTCTACATGCGCTGCATATCGAAGACTATTTGGAGAAAAGAGTTCAAAGATGATGAGTCTTTACACAACATGATGACTGCTTGGGCAAACAGCCTTTATTCCTCCAGCAATAGCACAGAAACCACAATGAAAGACATATTAAATAAGATTATACTTAAACCTTAAACATATTAACACCAGGGGTAAAAATGTCCAGCTGGGCTGGTAGCAATGGTGCCTGAAAATGTTTTAACTGGTGCCTGAATTTTCAAATTCAGTTCTAGAATTTTTTTTTTATATTTTGCGTCCCCTTTTATAGATGTTTATTATTTGTTTCAAAAATGAGTACCACATATGTTTTTGTTGTTTATGCATTTTCTGTTCCTCTGCATCATGAAATCAGAATAAACATACCATTACACATTTTTGCACCATTACAAGCTGACTTTTGATTTCTAGAACAATTAGTAATTAGTGAAGATCATCATTGTCACACTCGAGACAGGTCCATTGGTGTTGCGATCTCCTTAACATCTCTGTCAGGGTACACTGACTGATCGTACCAGTTCTGCGCTGATTAACCAAAGACAATTTCAGCAACTGTGGCTGAAACTACGACCACGTTTAAGCTAGTTAGTTAGTCGACAGATCATCCTCATTTCACATCGAAGCATTCAGTCCATAAGTGCTCGGATCCTCTCCTCAGCAAATCCCGCAGCGTGTAGCAGCTAACGACACCAGTTCTGTGTTGGTTTATCAATCTTCTTTGGCTTTCTGCATAGTGTTCTTGTTTGGACATGACGATGACGTCAGTATCTACGAGAAGACTTCCAGTCAAGATGGCGGCAGACGTTTGTGGTGTTCTGTGACCGTCCACTTTTTTCGCATAGGATATGGATATTTTCATCTCTTGCGTGTAATTTGTGCGCCAGGATGTAATACCAGGAGTTTCTTCTCAAGATCTGCGCCAATGCTACGGAGTTTGTGCATTGAGAGAAGCAATCCTTGAGTGAATTTTCGCAGCGTGTGTGGTTCTGTGGTGTTATGGCCATGCTTAAGCTATGAAGAAGGAATGGCACACCAAAATCTGAAAGTTGTGTTTGGATGTGAGGGACATTTAAGTTGGAAATTTTAAAAGCACAACAAATCCTCTGTGCACTTCAAGTGACAGGAGGCTGAAAGTACAAAGAAGAATCTACTCCTTTAGCAAAGTGTAAAAATAAATGAATGCTAAATATGCTGCAACATGAATGTACATTTCATGGCATTGTAAAGTATAGTATTGCCAAAAATTATAGACCCTACACTGACTTTGAAGGTTTGGTTGCAATGTTAACCAAGCTAAATGTGATTGATTCAGAGATGTGTATGGAAAAGAAGTGTAAAAAATGTATTTCATACACTACCACATATCTCTGTGTTTTGATATGTAAAATAAAGGATAGCCCATGACAGTATCTTACTTGATGGACATGCAGACAGATCTAATGATGAGTGGCTGATGTCTATTCATTTTATCAGAGATGGGTTGATTTGAGTCAATAACCAACATCATTGCATTCACATAAGCACTCAGACATCTTCAACAGCCAGTGAAGAGTTTCAATACTAACAGTGCCCATTATAATCTGATTATATGTCTGTCTTGCTTTACCTCTGAGTGACGACTGTCGACCAGATCCTCTGACCACCCCTGGCTGCTGCATTCTCACTAGACCATGATAGTCTATCTGTTCTTCTGCACTATTAACATGCTCCCAGGGGGTCTTCACCAAACCTGCCTTATGCATCAAATCACCCCTTAATGATGAGGCACCAGCCAATCTGTCCGTCTGTTCATTTCCAACCACACCAGAGTGTCCTGGAGAAAAGATCTAGCAAATGCTCACAACACGCGACCTCCAAATCAATGCATGCCATTCTGCATGAAGTATGCCTGTCTTTACCTTTGTCATCATGTTTTGTGAATCAGTCACAATCACAACATGTGTATACAGGCTGTTCTCAAATGAGTAGAAAGTTGCAGTAACCGCCTCCACCTCAGTTCTCAGACTTGAGGTTGTGATCTCATATGCCATGCTCTCCTTTACTAAATACTGGCCATTTGCTTTTAATCCCTTGCACTTTCTTGCCTCTTAACACAGAGCCATCGGTATAGATAAAAATATCGCCAGGACAACAGTAGCCATGAATTAATTGCTGAATTTCTACTTCCATAGTGCTTGCTGGCCACTCCCTACACTCACGGCCCATGTGATTATAATCCCACACAAGTCTGAATTTCTATATCAGAGAAGGGAAGATGAAGGAGACATTTCTTTCTATTGTGCCATTGGAAGGTGCAACAAGTGATGGGTACTTGAAAGCTATAGAGACATGTGAGCTCATGATATCTTTGACTGGGCCTCCAATAAAGAACATTTCATGGTTCATTTCAAAATCGAAGTGATTATAAGCAAACATTTGCTAATAATGTACGGACATTATTCGCAAACGACTGGTCACGTGACCTATGTTTGACTACATTATTAATGTCTGATGGGAATATCATTGTGTCCTCGGTAGTGTAGTGGTTAGTATCTCCGTTTGTCAAGTGGGAGACTGGGGTTCGTCTCCCCGCTGGCATTTAAAACAATTTTTAATAAAAAAGATATTTAACAGGCAGCGGGGAGTCATCAAGTGTCAGAATCGATGAATCCAATAGAAGACATTTTTGTTTAATGTGAAAGAGTAACCAACAAATAATTAGGATTAACTATGGTCACATGATATGTAAATTTAACCCTGTGTGAAATTTATCACCTTTGAACCCTCGCTTCGGAGTTCATAAAAACAAATGTTGACTAGAACTTTAATTGCAAAGTGGAGGTCTGTCGACTAGGTTCACTTGAGATAAGACGACTAGTGTCATCTACAGGCATACTTTCATCTCGTGTGTACGCAAATTAAATGTTAAGAAGTACCGTATCCAGGCATTCATTAAGATATGAATATTAAAGTTTTATGGAATAAACTAGTATGAATGTAGTTGAAGTTCAAAAAAGAAAGTGGGGTTTGAATAAAAAGAACTTGCAAACAAAAGACAGACAAGAAGGGAGAATTATAGTCTTCTTAAGCCAATCGATGGTGGTATTAAATGTCACGTGACCAGCCGTCTGCAAATAATGTCCATACATTATTAGCAAATGTTTGCTAATAAAGTCTCCCTTTAAAAATATCATTATTTATCTGATATGTTTCTTTGCCCATATTTTAAAAAAAATGATTGCTCCTCAGAAAAGGAGGCTGGCATCTGAATCATGATTAGATTTTTCTACCCCTGTATATCTGTATAATACTGTATATTTTTGAGACATTAACTAATCAGACAGCAGACACCTGCAACAAATGCAGACAAACAAGGAAGAAGAATTCAAGTAGCAGCACATCGTATCTTTCGTCTGCTACGGTTACATTGTTACAAGTGATATTTATTAGCGCTTTCACTTAATAGCACTGTTGTACTCTGCAAAGCAGATGTGTCAAATTCTGATTTTCTTTATCACTGACAGTGACTAGTGACAGTCTAGGCATCATCTTCTTTGTTTAGTAGTTCAATAATTATAATTTGTGTCCAATTCCTCTTCGACCAACACCAACCCCTACCTATACCCTGTTATTTAAAAGTCCAGAATTTATTCCCCCATAAGAATGAACATCCACACTATATTATGACTCATGTTAGAAAGCTGACTGTTCTTAATCACCTCACTCATACAAAAACTCGACTTTTCGTTCCGTTTCACTCCTGTGACTTTTCTTGGTTCCATTCATACTTCTTTACTTACTGATTTTTGCAGCTCTCCTAACCATACAGATGCCTTTTCTTTCCCTGTGACATCAGGATTATTGTAAAGAGCTTGTAGAGCCTGGTTAACTGTGTCTAAAGAAGGAGGGGCATCTATAGTAAAAGACATGTTTTGAATTCTTGCATTAGACGAAGCGATAAATACAATCTTCCACACCGGCTACATACAGGAAGTCCTACCAACGAATGCCCAGCAGCAAATGGCTTCCTTCGCGCTTACTGCCTTTCGTTTATTTACCTTGGCATATAAGAGCGGCGGACTTTGACGCCAGTGTAAGAGAGCAAAGCCATTGCCATTACTCTCTTTGGACAATAATCGCCTTCAAATTAATATCCCTTTTGTGGCTAATTCAGTCACAGGATTATTAATTTGAGCCAGGGATTGACCCTAATATAACTTCGATTCTGAGGTTGAACGAGTAGGCGTAAATGTTATAATCAAAACGAAACGCCATTGTCCTATTAACAGCAATCCCTTTCAAATTAATATCCGATGTGCGGCAGATTCGGTCACTGGATTATTAATTTTAGGCTGGGATGAAGCCTAATTATATCTTCTCTTCTGGGGTTGAACCAGGTAGAGGTAATGTGGAAACGTCACACGCCAGTGACCATGAATCCATATCGTTATGCAGAAAGAGAGACTTGGGAGTAAGAACTGGCACGGCCAAACACGAGAAGTACATCGGGAGATTGAGGGCACTCGTCAACCAACACAGAAATGGCATCATTATCCGCCGGACGTTAATGATATGTTGGGAATAAGGAGGATACGAGCACCTATGGACATGTCCGGAGTACAAGGATTATACTCCAAAAGATAACTAACTAATTAACTAACTTTTCCATATGTTGGAGAAGGATAGCACAATAAACAAACATACATGGTCATTATCTGAAATAACAATGGTCACTATAAATAAATATAAATTTAAACCAAAAGAGCTGAACTGAATATTACCGAATATTAGCAAAGTATCCCCAACATGGAGGATAGGTGGTTGAGCTGTTAAGACTTCTGGGGTATTTTTGCTTATGGCTACGGTTTGCTTACGCATTTTTCTCATGTTAGACTGGTAGTGCATGGTTTGTCGCCCTGCTACTGAGTTGAGTGTGTGGAGCGATGCTGTGAGCTGTGAATTTTGCGTGAGGTGTTTTTACATCTGTCCGCGGTTGTTAATAATAGCATGAACTCCATGTTAAAAATAATGGCGGGCCGGTCACTGAACTATCTGGGTTGTCTTGTGCAGAAATGTGTGGCTGCTGGTTTTCTAGTGACTGCCGCTTCTATCAACGATAAACTGTATTTTTGTGTTGGCATTCTGGCAGCGGCATTATGCATAGTATGCATGTGCGGGCTGTTGATTTGTTGAAACTCCTGTCTGTTCCACTTTTCACATGGAGCAGTGAGGAGTATTTTGTGTGATATTTACTGGCACAGGAACGAAGCATAATGTGGCGACCATATGCCGTTAAGTTGGAACCGTGACTAACTAACTAACTATAGTCTTCCAGAAATGAATGCCTTCATTCACGATCAATTATTTTGAAAACTGTCTGGTGCATCGTTATGAAATTTTTCATGCCGTCTTATATTTATCCCCCACCCAAGGAATATGTCTTTGATAGTCCAAAAGCAACTTAAATCATGGAAAGCGGAGACATGTCTTTGATGTTTTGATGAAAAACTAGTGATTTCTCGCTAGCAAACTTGTTTTACAGTAATGCCCCATTCCACTACGCGAGGCTCTTGACATAAGGCCAATCCCATGTACCACGAGAAAATTAACTATTCAACGCTAATGTTTCCGTGTGAAGACGTAATACATTTAATAATGTGCACTTCATCTTTGACCCGTAAATTATATACCGCATATAAACATACTTTGAAATATGCTGTACAATCTCCAGAACAATTTTTTTTTTTTTTTTTTTGGATTGGGTGGACATAATGATAAGGTTATATGCTAAATCTCGTCATTTTCCCTCAGTTGGTTAATGAGATATGGAATTTTATATTGGGGCAGACAGAAGTAAACAGATTATAGCAGAGAAGTTGCATTAAAAGGAAGAGGAAGAAGAAGAACGTTTTTCACAATTTAAGTCGTCTTTGGTATATGGTGCTAGCTTCCGATTTTTATAGACCAGTTGACTTAGATGGATGATAGTGTCAGTATTGCACCGGTCGCTTTTCCTTCCTCGAACTTTCCCTGGTACCCATTTTAGGCTGAGTCTACTGGGAGGCACAGATCAAGTCTTAACTGAATCTGTGCCGAAGGATAATATATCGCCAAATGTAACCCTCTATAAAGAGATGTAATTTTCAAAGAGAAAAAGAGTGTTGAGATGTTACATAGAACCTAGGCTTTTGTATGGATGCGAAGCGTGGACAATGAGCAGTCAAGCTGAAAAACATCTGATGGCTGTGGAAATGTGGTTTCTGAGGAGAATGCAAAGACTACCATGGACAGATAGAAAAGCCAATGACTAAGTCCTACAAGAAACAAATTACAATCGTAAACTGATTAGAGAAATTAAACGTAGACAATTAAAACATGTTTGGTCCCGTTATGAGAAGAAATAAATTGGAGAACTTGGTGACAACTGGCAAGATCGAGGGGAAGAGAACAAGGGGAATGCAGAGAAGTAAATACCTAGATGGTTTGGTCACGTGGCATGGTCGAGACAGGAACACTGAGCTTATCCACGACTCTGGCGATCGAGTGAGATGGCGAAACATGACCGCCCACGCTTATCTGCATAGCACATGATGATGATATGGAGGAAGGGCAATATATTGGCATACTAAGGTCTCATCATCTCATCTCATCTCATCATGTTCCTCTAGCATGTTGCGGTGTCGAGATGAAGTATAACCATCGTGAGAGTGCCCGATTATGGGCTTCATGTATTGATATTCCCATCAGACTCTGCTATTCCCTCCGTCCAACGTTTACGTGGTCGGCCTCTTCCTCTGTTTCCATCTGGTCTGTAACATCATTGCTTGTTGTGGTATGCTTTTGAATGGTAACCTACTTGCATGGCCAAACCATTTGACTTAGCTGCTTTCTAATAAAATCTAGTGCTGCTATAACTCCCACTTTAGTCCTGATATCTTTATTTCTGATCTTGTCTCTTCTTGATACGTTAAGTATTCTTCTCAGGAATCTCATTTTTGTTGTTGTGATTTTTCTTGTCTCTTTTTCTGTCATTGTCCAGGTTTGTCATTGTTAGCATAAAGTTCGTAGGAAGATTGTATTGTTAAAGTGCTTTCTTAGTAGTTATTGATACATGTGTGTTCTTTAGTATTGGTGCCTTGTCACAAAGTAAATGATGACAGAGTGACAGATAGAGTGGCTATGGTTGTGTCTAGGGTATGTCCTTGTAAATGTGATGTTGAACAACAGATTAACCAAGATGCATCACAACCAAACACCAGTCAGTGAACAAGCGTTAATTTGCGCACATAATATTCCTTTAATTCTGAATTAACACAGACACATGTAACATATAAATCCAGGAACAATAATTCTCTAAGAATATATCTCCATCCCAATGGAACACTTCGAATAACACTGCCTCTCACGGCCTACTAAATCTCGTCCCACACGACAGGTATACTAGCCTCTCTCTAGGCCCGACTCAAAGTAACCCACTCTGGGTCTCGAATTCCACTCACTATCCCTGGAACCCACAGTGCGGAGTCTCTTCCTAACTCCGTCACAATTTTCCACTTTCTCCGACCACGACCTCCTCCTAGTCCGGTCTCAACTCAACTCCCCTCAGCTCGGAGTCCAAACATTAACTGCCCCCCGTCAATCTTTGTCCCTCTCTTTTCAACAATTCTATCCCCCACAATTGCTTCACACACAACACACAACCTCACTGAACCAACTGTCTGCCTCACCATTATTTTAGCCAGCTGACTTCTTCTCAGCTCCCCCTTTCACTTACTGTCTTCTCATTTACGCCCTCTGGGGGACTTACTATCCGCCCTATTTTATCTCGTGAACTGTTTATATTGTACGGCCACTCACCTTAATGCCAATGACCACAGGCATGTGTCACTACCCCACCCTCAAAAGAAAACATCGTTTTCAAATGTTGGGAGACTAAAACTTATTAAATATGTGACCCAGACACATTGCCTGGGTAGCCCTAAGTATGGCTGCACCTTACTCTAGCTACCACACTACATAATACATCAAATGCTCATAGTACACTCCCATATTCCCCACACATCAATACATCCAACTTTCTATCTTGTGTACCAATGCATGAACTAATACATCACATAATAATAATACATCATAGGAAACATCATATATTGTGTATCTGCAGGTCTATTAACATCCTCCAAAAAGATACAAGCTATTTGTGTCCCGACCCTGTATCAGGTGGTTCTTTTCTTGCCTCAAACCTCCATCTATTTCTGTCGATGCTGTGTCTACCCTTCATATACCCATGCCTCATGTTTCCTATATCTTTAAAACATCTGTTTGCTAATCCTGGTTCCGTGATGTCGTTAACACTCTTTGGAACTGCCTTAACTTTGCAATCTACACATTGTACCGTTACACTGGAGTCTCTGTTTAGTCTGACCTCTTTATTGAATCCTGGCCAATATACCTGGCATCCTGCTCTATGCTGCTTCCGCCTTACTCCTATGTGCCCTGCACCTGCCCTATCCTGAGCTGTTCTAGTATATCGGTCTCTATGTGTTAACGGTAATACTACTTGCCCACATGCAGTTCCGCCATCTGAAAACCTGCGAGTGAGAACATTATTCTTCCTTCCAAAGCACCATCTACCCTTCTTTGATTGTCTATGTCTCACTTTACTACATTCTTGGAAACATTTGTCGAGAGTAGTCTCTTGTCTCTGGGATTCCCTACAGCTATATTTGAGATCGATTCTCACCTGCTCAGCTGTCCTATCGTTGTCCTCTGTGTCTACTTCAAGTGCCTCTTATTCTTCAGCTATACTCTCTAATTTAGGTTTTCTTTTGGTAACTACCTCGTTACTATTTCCACTATGTTTTTGGTCCCAATAAACGACTTCCTCTTCTGTACACTCTTTAACTCCTATAACATTTCCTATGATGAGATCTGCCACTGGTGAGCCTAAAACACATGCTGTCACTCTTCCTGTTATGTATGGTGTTTTTACTGTTATCACGGCTATTGGGTAGAATTCTACTGTCCCATCAAATGTTATGGATCTAATCTTTTTCCCTGTATAATCCGAGGAATGCACTAAACTCTTTCTCACCCCGATGGACGTACATCCGGAATCCCTAATTGTTAACGCTGGCCTATCATTAACAAACCCATGATGCATCTTCAGACTTCCTCCTTCATGGACTGCTGATCCTGCTTTCACTGTATGACCACATATTAAGACTGGCTGACCGTCTTTTTCAAAAAGAGGTTTGCACCCACTACAATCTTCATTGTTCAGCGTCTCAATTACTTGCGCTGCATTTGAGTGCTCTGTTTCTCTCATCCTACATTGATGACTGACATGCCCCTTCCTTCCACATTTGAAACAAGTGATCTCCCTTTTACTGTTGTTCGTTGGTCCATCTGATGGTTGTGCATCACAATCTGCCATTTTGTGTCTCCAGCTCCCACAATTCCAGCATCCGGCATAACTATTTGGCCGTCTCTGAAAATTCCCCCTTTTGTATGGGTACCGTCCTGCTCTGCCAAAATAGTTGCCACGGGAACCATTGTCTTTAGGTTCTTGTTCCTCATATCTTTGTGTTAAATCTACACTTTTTGATCTTGGTCTAATAACTGGATTCTGGTCCTGTTTCGTATACGCTGCACAGACTATTTCCTCACTCATAAGTCTACCAATAGAACTGTTTGGATGTGCAGTCATGTAATTTTGCCCTAACTGTGACATTGTGTCTATGTCCTTTGGCTTACGTTCCTCAAAGAAAGCCACTAAATTAGTATTGCACGATGATAACACCTTGTCTCTCAGCATTAAATCCACTAATTTATTAAAATCTTTTCCTACCTCTGCCAGCTCCATCCACTTATTAAATGTATTCTTTACTGTGTTAACAAAGTCTGTGAAATCTTGATTTGTCTCTGGCACTAACTGTCTAAACTTTGTTCTATATCCATGTTCAGTTAGTTGGAACTTTGTCAGCAAACGTTGACGTAAGATAGTGTAGTTGTTTCTTTCTTCTACAGGTAAATTGAACATGGTGTCTAGTGCCTTACCCGTAAGAAACTCGCCAAGTCGCATCGCATACTCTTTCTCTGGAATACCTAACGCTTTGGCTGATGCCTCGAACCTGGCCAAATAATTTTCAAGTTGGTCCCGGTCTGTAAAATATGGCAGTTTTAGTCTCTGTGACGACTGCGACGGTCTTCTGCTTTCCTCACTTTGACCCTTCGAAGATAGTTCTAGTTTTCTTAACTCAATTTCAGTTTGCATCTGACACTTGATCTTCTCTTTCTCAATTTCCATTTTCATCTGTGTCTCTTTCTCTTCCTGTAGACGCTTGTTTTCCATTTCAGCTAGTTTCACTTGTGTCTCTTTCTCTTCCTGTAGACGCTTTGCTTCGCGTTCATTATGCCACTCCTCTCTTTCCGTCTGTTTTTGTTCTTTTGCTTCTGCATACTCCTGTAACTCTTTACCTTTCAGGCCTATTCGTTCGCCTGCTTCAATATATTCCATTAAAGTAGGCATCTTGTACTTGTGGACACGTTGCTGTCTATCAGCCAACTATAAATGTACAGACTCTGCTGTTAGTCTTTGTGTCACTTCCCTAAGTACACCAGCACTCCCTGTGTACGTAAATTCGTAGTGCTAAAATATCACTCTGTACTCACCCAGTCACTCTATAAGCACTAGGTAGTGAGGGGGGAATATTAACTATACTCCCTCGTATATATATATATATATATCAAATAACTGTAGAACAATTCCTGGAAATAGTGTTAAACATACATATACATACACAAATGAATGATACACACTAAGTGCCAACTATTAAACGCTAGACGCATAGGCCGGTGAAACGCAGACGGATGATTACATAGAAATAAAAACCACTGACATAAACATGCCCATGAAAGACCATACCGTGCGCATAATATAAACTGACAGATACCATCTAGATAGAAGCTGTTTTAACATAAGAATTACACCAATACCATATATCCAAAGAAATCAAATATCATATGTAACAGTAAAGAGAGAACAGTAAAAAGAACAAATATAAAATGAATAATGTACATAGATCTGACGATAGACACTTGGACACCGTGTATAAAGTCGAGACGACCCAATGCTCAACCGCACAAAACAAACTGACTCGTCAGCTGCCTCTCAACAACATACAATGTGTACCTAGACAATTTCACCTTTGCTTTGTCTCCCGCATTTCGAGAAACAATGCAAAAATATCCTACTTATTACGAACACTGGACCACATACAAATAATTACGTAACGCACAACAACAATACTTAGGACGATGAGAACAACAGAAGCAAAACAAGGTTGCCGACAACAATGCGATGGTAGAAGTCTTACAAAAGTCCTTAGTTTGTTTTCAATAGTCTCCGAAAATTGCCTGGAAATGTCTGTCGGTTATTGTTTTGAAAAGTTTACGACGTTAGATTCCCACAATGAATTAGTGTTCTGATGCGTTGTCACTTTTTGTTGACGTGGTGACACGATTTTTGACTGTCGTAAAAGTTGAAGATGATAGTAATTATCCCACCGCCTTGTCTCTACACAGTCCGTAACGTTTTTGTAACCCTCCCTGTCGAGTTGGCCTGTGATTGTATAATGTATGTGAACGCTCGTGTTTGGCCAGAAATATAGGGTTTTCGTTACGTTTTGGGGAGACGAAAATATCTTTCCAGTCAATGAATGTTTAACTGTGTCGTCGCTGTTGCTTTGAAGTGATGGTATGGCTTCACTGTTGCCGAAAAGGTTAAACCAACGAATGGCAGTAAAATTATCCAGCGCCTTAAATCCGTTTTGCAAGTCTTTTTTGGTAGAGAAATGCGCTCATATTTGCGAAGACGGCACCTGAATGACTGTTGTGGATTGTTTCCTGATGACCCGATGATGACACACACACAAAGACATTAAACGTAAATCCTCGTTTCAGTAGAAAAACAACGTGTTTATCTCGTTCTACTCTGGACAATTTTTCAGTAACTTTCCATTGTCCACGGCCTTGAACCCGCCGGTCATCTCTGTTTCTCTTTATTACAATAATCCGTGTAGAAACTTTTACTTTTCTGTGGAGCAACGATTGTCACCTTTGTGTGTTCCCCACACTTTACTCCTATAACTCCCCTCCTCCTGGCGAGTTTTTAACCATGAATTACCCTCGTAACTCCCCTGGCGCCCCTTTCCGTCTTATTATCTGCGCCGAACTCTGACGACGCCGTACACACACGCACTCGCTGTCCGCAAGTTCACCTGACCTTCACCTTTGGCGCCTGTCTATTTGTCGTGAACAACCTGTCCTAAACAGCGCCGACTTATTGTCCGCTGTCCTCCAGACAACTCTCTCAGCAGCGCAAAACCGTGTCTGTGTACTGTGAGTAAACCCCGCTGTCCCCTCTCCCTCTCAGGGTGGGCAATTATATTTTTACCTGTCGTGGCTTTCTGCTTTGGTTTGGAATACTGTCTTCGTCGTCCCGTGACAGTGGTGATACACGTATCCTCCCTTGAACTGTCTGCGTTAATTTATCTGACACACAACCAGTCTGATCGTTGTCTACTCACTTCCACAGGGTTTGAACTTGGAAAACCATGTTGATACACTTACGAACTGATTCATACTGATGTAAATCCATATACCGAAGTCCAAGATCGGACAGCCCTCACTTCATCGTCTGTCACAAAGTAAATGATGACAGAGTGACAGATAGAGTGGCTATGGTTGTGTCTAGGGTATGTCCTTGTAAATGTGATGTTGAACAACAGATTAACCAAGATGCATCACAACCAAACACCAGTCAGTGAACAAGCGTTAATTTGCGCACATAATATTCCTTTAATTCTGAATTAACACAGACACATGTAACATATAAATCCAGGAACAATAATTCTCTAAGAATATATCTCCATCCCAATGGAACACTTCGAATAACACTGCCTCTCACGGCTTACTAAATCTCGTCCCACACGACAGGTATATTAGCCTCTCTCTAGGCCCGACTCAAAGTAACCCACTCTGGGTCTCGAATTCCACTCACTATCCCTGGAACCCACAGTGCGGAGTCTCTTCCTAACTCCGTCACAATTTTCACTTTCTCCGACCACGACCTCCTCCTAGTCCGGTCTCAACTCAACTCCCCTCAGCTCGGAGTCCAAACATTAACTGATCTCCGTCAATCTTTGTCCCTGTCTTTTTAAACCATTCTATCCCCCACAATGCTTCACACACAACACACAACCTCACTGAACCAACTGTCTGCCTCACCATTATTTTAGCCAGCTGACTTCTTCTCAGTTCCCCCTTTCACTTACTGTCTTCTCATTTACGCCCTCTGGGGGACTTACTATCCGCCCTATTTTATCTCGTGAACTGTTTATATTGTACGGCCACTCACCTTAATGCCAATGACCACAGGCATGTGTCAGGTGTCATTTGTCCAATGAGTTGGTTTGCCTTATTGCATCTATTTTCGATCTCGTCTTCTGATCTGCCATTTGATAATATTATACTTCTTAGTTACTTGAAACTCTTTACTGGTTTCAAGAGATGTTCGTTTAGGTAAATTGTTGTTTTTCGTCTTTAGTTATAGTCATTACCTCTGTTTTACTTGTGCTAATTTTCATGTTATGTTCCCTACACATTTGGTTTAGACTATTCACGTGGTCTTGTAATTTCATCTTCTGATTTTGCTATTAGTGCTTGGTCGTCCGCAAACAGGAGTTCTCTAATTGTTAGATATGCAGATGGTTCTTCTTCTGTGTTCTCGTCATGCGGTATTCTTGCGGTCTCTGTTTGGCTGGATTCTTTACATATGTTGTCTATATATGTTATGAACAAAGGATGGGAAAGGACACAACCCTGTCGTACTCCAGATCTTATGGTGAAGGGTTCTGAGTGTCCTTCAGTTGCTCTCACTATGCATTCACTGTTGTTATATAAGCTTCTACATAGGTTTGTTAGGGTCCCTCGTGTTATTTGATTCGGTATCTTCCACAATTTTAATGTTCAGTGAATGGAAATTGACATTATAATACTTATTCATTTGATTGTGTACCATGTTTGGACCACACCTACTGTTTGTTTGGCACTAATTGATAATCAGTTAAAAATCTCCGCCTGGAAGGATGACCAAACACATGATCATGGAGCTGGCGTGCAGTCGTGCTGACCACAACGCGTTATCTGTTCTCGCCTGTTAATTTTGCCAGAAAGTGGCGGGAAACATCCGAGGGCATCCACACAATGAATGAATCACCAAGTAAACGTGAAGTAGAATCGGTAAGCTTTACTAGAACACGATCAGAAGTAACAAATGGGTGATGCGACCAAAACCTTCGTCAGCGCGAGCGCACGCACACACACACACATATACACACACACACTCAAACACACATAAACACACACTCATACACACACACACACACACACACACACGCACACACCGATACAACTACATATAAAAATACGTTACATGAATGTTTTCTTGAAGTGGACTTGACATTTGTGTTATCGAATGCCGCGGGTGTGGTTGTGCTTCCATAGTCGTGTATATGTAAGGATAATAAGATTCTTCTTCTTCTTCTTTTTCTTCTTCTTCTTCTTCTTCTTCTTCTTCTTCTTCTTCTTCTTCTTCTTCTTCTTCTTCTTCTTCTTCTTCTTCTTCTTCTTCCTCTTTCAGAAGCTTTGAATGTCTATATAACTGCAATGTTGTGTCTTGTAGGAATTTCACTATCACTGTTAGTTCACTCAGTGGTTCATAGCTGGCACCGTCGCAGTTCGTAATCCCGTATACCGCGTTAGAAACACAACTGCAATGACAATTTACTGAACGTAAACTTGCTCATGTACTACGAACAGCCAAAAACTGCTGAGGATGACTGCTACGTCCTGTAAAGGATATGCAACTAACTAACAGTTGTCCATAGATTTTAACTTTCACAGTTGTTTCTCTAGGCCAGAAGATTTGCCTAGATATGTTATATTTTGGGCAGTCTTGGAGTATGTGACCTGCTGTTTGTGGCACCAATACATATGTGCACATGGCTGATTCACCAATCTTGAATTTTGTATACATGTGGTTGCTTAATCTATCGTGTCCTGTTCTGAGGCGCAGAATAATATTGTTCTGGGCTGTCCATAATGTGATTGTCTTAAGCAGGTTTTGGTGGCTTTCTAACTGATTTGATCGTTCTTTTCTTTTGGTGGTATGTAACGGGCACATCAGGTTGTTCTTCTGTTGCCCTTTCCTTAACTAATCGATCAGCTCTCTCGTTTCCAGGTACTCCACAATGAGATGATATTCACTGTATGGTGACCTTACGCTGGCTGCCAAGTTCGGAAAGTACGAGTGCATTTTTCCAGACAGGAGTGCCTCGAGTACTGATTTTGAATATGTCAATAGCACCACAGGCTGTGTACCATGACTGGTATTTAGTAATTACTCTGTTACTGTCTTGATTGCCTGGAGTTTTGCATCATAGTTATGGCATTACTTTTCTCCGTCGCAGTTCGTAATTTCGCATACCTCGTTCGAGACATAGCTGCAGGCGATTTGGCAGCAGACCACCTTGCATTGATTTTGTATGAAATTATATGGATGCTGGTCGTTCAGAAAGCAATGGCAAACTACTGAATGTAAATTTGCCCAGGTATCACGAACAGCCAAAAATTACTAGGGTTGACTGCTACATCCTATAAAGGATATAACCTAACTAACAGTTGTCCATAGATGTTATCTTCCACTGTTGTTTCTCTAGGCCAGAAAGTTTGCCAAGAAATGTCGTATTTTGGACAGTATGTGCACTGCTGTCTGCGCCAATCCACATGTGCACATGACTGATTGGCCAATCTTGAATTTTGTATACATGTTGTTGCGTAATCTATTGAGTGCTTTTCTGAGGCGCAGAATAATATTTGTTCTGCGCTGCCATAATGTTATTGTCGTCTTGAGCAGGATTGGTGACCTCTAAATTCTTCTTCTTCTTTCGTTTGCTTGAAATATGTCTATAACTGCAGTGTTATCTCTTGTATGAATGTAACTGTCTTTTTTTTTTTTAGTTCACTCAGCATTCCATAGAGTTTATCTTCCACTGTCGTCTCTCTAGGCTAGATGGTTTGCCTAGATATGATGTATTTTGGGCAGTCTTGGAGTATGTGCTCTGCGACACCAATTCACATGTGCACATGGCTGATTCACCAGTCTTGAATTTTGTATACATGTGGTTGCGTAATCTATTGTCCTGTTCTGGGGCGCAGAATAATGACTTGCTCTGGTCTGTTCATAACGTGGTAGTCGTCTTGAGCAAGTTTTGGTGGCTTTCTGACTGATTTGATAATTCTTTTCTTTTGGTGGTATATGACGGGCACATCAGGCTCTTCTTATTTTGCTCCTTCCTTAGCTAATCGATCAGCTCTCTCGTTTCCGTGTACTCCACATTGGATGGTATTTACTATATGGTGACCTTATGCTGACTGCTAAGTTCAGAAAGTAGTGTTCCTAGTACTGACAATTTCCCAGACAGGAGTGCCTCGAGTACTGATTTTGCATCTGTCAATAGCACCACAGGTTGTGTACCATGGCTGGTATTTAGTAATTTCTCTGTTACTGTCTTGATTGCCTGGTGTTTTGCATCATAGTTATGGCATTACTTTCCTGTTGGTACTCTGGCCGTGTCCCTAGTATTATTTGGGTATTCTATGTACACTCCTGCTCCCCCATTTCGAACAGCATTTTGTGCTGACCCATCTGTGTAAACTCGGATCCAGAGGTCCTGTGGGTATTCTTCATCAAAGAAGCTGAGAGTGACTGTTCTGCGCTGTACACTGTTCTGTTCTTCCTTGTCAAATATTCATCTTACTTTTGTCTGAATTTGTACTGATAGTCTATGTTCATCTTTCCACGGAGTTCGCTCTGGAATAGTTTTCAGGGGGATACCAATTGTGGACATCTCAGTGGTTTCTCTGCAGTGTCGTTTGGCCTGGTGGATAGAACTGCTTCTTTTCAATCGCCACCAATAGTTAAGTTTTGAAATCTCCAAAGGGTGTCCTGGCAAGTTGAGGAACTTTTCTGCTTGTATTAGCGTGTTCGTATCTCAGCGCTCTTTCAGCGTCCTCCCTATATTGTTTGGTCTCATCTCTCCTGTGGTGACTTAAAGTTCTTGATTTTGCACATTGTCCACCTCTTTGAGTGTGGTTTTTTTTTTTTTTTTTACACTGAACACCACTCAGTTGACTCTAATTCCAGGTGTGGCCGTATGCTCTGTTGACAAGCTTTGCTAAGTATTGTCCCACTGACTCTCCATGTGGTTCCACTTAGTTTTCTTCCGATGGCTACTTTCCTTCTGGCTTTTGCTATTGCTTTGTTGATGTGCTTTCCCCATGTCACATATGAATAAAATTAGGTGGAACTGCGGTAAAGCTGTGATAGTGTAAACAATATAAAATGACACAAAATAATGCAGCTTTACATAACAGAATTAAGACACATACAAGACGTTGCGGCGATTAGCCTTCACCAGCAAACAAACACATTCACAAATACAACATACAGTCAAGGAGATCTCCTGTGACTACACCAGAAGGTGACGACAGGACGAGAAGAACAAAAGCATGAAAAAAATGAAAACAATGAAGAGAAAATGAGAATTGAAAAACATGTTAATTGAAAAAAATGTTAATTGAAAAGAATTTTATACTCACCTCACAGTTCCGATCTGTAAACAACTCAGAAAACCCCCGATGTATTCTTTTTATACCCGGTGCTAGGTGTTACGGTTCAGTGAGCACATTGAAAGAAAGGGGGGGGGGTGGACGCAGGAGGGCAGGGTAGGAGTATCTGAGCAATCTCAGTGGATGTACTAACGAAGCATGAGGGGTGGAAGCATGAGGGGCGTAAGCATGATGGTGGTACTAACCAAAACCCCATTATGTACTCCTATATGTAATTATGATGCGAGTCCTAAAGTCTGGGTGGACTGATATGCGTGAACACACATACCTACATATACACCGCTCAACAGACATAATGCTAGTGTATGTGGGCATGTGCAAGGTATATGTAAGAAGAGAGAGAGAGAGAGAGAGAGAGACAGAGAGACAGAGAGAGAGAGAGAGATAGAGAAAGACAGAGAGAGACAGACAGAGAGAGAGGTGGAGGGAATGAGAAAGAGAGACTCTCTCTCTCTCTCTCTGTCTCTCTCTCTCTCTCTCTCTCTTAACAATCTTGCTTCTCTGTGCCTCCCCACATCATGTGTATTACCTGTGGTTGGATCTTATACATCCCCAATAACACTAGCATTGGGCGATATGATCTTATAATACGTGGTATAACAATCAGCCTTACTGTCACAGGAGGAAGAATATCAAGTACAGGAAGACATAGTTTCCTATACTTAAGTGCTTAAAGACAAAGAAGCGCAAGACTGACTTTTAGTGGGCCAGAGAAGAAAAGGACAATAAGAAGAAATAGAGAAAGAGCACTGTATATATTCTCCTCAGTTAACAAGAAAAGGGATAGAGTTAGATAGAAGATTCCAGGAGTTCTTTGGGCGGGGGATATACTGTTGTATACCCCAGACAAAAGATTACACTGTTGGACTGCAACAGAATCAATGAGTTTACACAACAAACTTTAAACTAAACAAAACAAATTAAGAACAACAAAATTCGACTTTTATTGACAGACTGCATATTCCTCATGGCCACTCATAAGATATGGTATTATCTTTTGTCAAGGACTGATTTTTGTAAATTGTCACCGATGTATGTTTTTAACGCAGGTTCAGAAAATATAACTGGTAACAGATTTACACTGCGAGGTTTAAGTCCCATGATGAAACCCCCTTAACTGATTGTTTACTTAAATAGTCCTGTGTTTTGTCTAAACCCTAAGGGTTTAAAGTATTCGACGGGGACCGTCGAAAAATTGGGGGTGAGGTATGTGGTCGCCTGACGCGACACATGATGATGATGATGTTACCAATACCGTCGTCCCTTGCAGTGCCCTAGGGTATGATGGGAAGCCGCTCTGGAAACAGGGATAAAAAGGAGTGCTCGCCAGTTTCCCGCTCTCTTCAACTAACAACCGTAGCCGAAGGAGCGATTATGTAGATCACTATAGTGATTGTTGGCGTACGGAGGTGTAGAGTGGCACGGTGGAAGCAATAGATAGGTGGTGCTTGATAACAATGTATGTAATGTTCTCCTAGATAAATGTAGCTATGGCAATAATTATTCATGACTGTGTGCAGTGATGAAGGTACCAGGTTGAACTCTACACATATGATAGTGTTGGTTATAATTACAAGGTTCATGATTATGAGGATAATAATATGTGTTGTTCAGGTTTGACAAATGTGAACAAGTGAGGATAGTCTCCTGACCAGCCAGTGCAAGAGATGCTGAATAGGGCACCCATAATGAATCTGGGGTATTATTGAGTGAGCTTGGTCATGGTGAAAGTGATCATGTAGAGATGTCAGCTAAGATGATTGGGATTATGATTGTGGTGATGGCTATGGTGAGAGTGATCATTTGATGATTGTGATGGTTTTATGTGGCGACATAAGTTATATGTCTGAGTTGTTGGCGGTGACTTATGTTATAGCCTGTGTCCTGATTGTTGCTGGTGTCATATGTAGAACTGTACTTCTGGTATATTGATGTTGTCTAGTTGTTATCAGTACAAAGGTGTGTATCCTGGTGATGCCATGTTGAATTGCATTTCCTATGTCTGCTTGATTGCTGTTGGTGCATTGAACTGTATTTATGTCCTGTATGTACCTATTCAAATGGTGTTGTCCTGTTAGAGTCGTTGTACACCGGTGTAGCTGAGTTGTGTTTGGTGTTGATTTTGACTAGTTGATTAGTGTTGCTAGTGTAACATTGGCATTTATGGGTGGTATTGTCAGCCTGTGGTGTTGGGGATGAGAAGTTGTGTTGGGTCAGAGATCTGTAGGTAATGACCCCCCTGAACTGAGAGTATTCTGTAAGTAAATACTGAGTTAGATGAGAAGCCAGAAAAGGCTGCGAGCATTGTAACGAGGGATGATCCGCCCTCACATTAAGATGGTCTCATGATGTGGTGGATGGCTGTTGCATTAATTGTGGGCCCAATCACTCCGGAGGATGCTGTAGAACGTGTGTGCTCTATTTATATTTTATGTGGAGCATATCCTATAACCTTTCCATATCATTGTTGTCCAGTTGAAGCGTCATGTGGTTGGTGTGAATTTACACAGCCCATGTCTATGTTTGTGCCACAAGGACACTGTTTGCATACACCATTGCTGTAGTGGTTGTCCGGTGAAGTCCATGTGTTGATGCAAATAATGATTCGTTGATGATTATTAATTAGATGTTGATCCTTGTCATGCATTGCAGGTAGTGACCCCTGGCCATGGTTGTTGTTTGTAGAGCAAACTTGAGGTCCAGCTCTGGTTAATGTCGTTTTAGACCACTCAACCAAAGAACAAAACAATAAGAAGAAATAGAGAAATAGCACTGTATATATTCTCCTCAGTTAACAAGAAAAGGGATAGAGTTAGACAGAAGATTCCAGGAGTTCTTTGGGCGGGGGATATACTGTTGTATACCCCAGACAAAAGATTACACTGTTGGACTGCAACAGAATCAATGAGTTTACACAACAAACTATAAACTAAACAAAACAAATTAAGAACAACAAAATTGGACTTTTATTGACAGAACTGCATGATTCAGGGACAAACAGACATCCTGACATGTCACACAACTGACATATACAGAAATGGGAACCTATGTTCCCACAGTAATCACTGCTGCCTAACATCGCTATGGATATGATCGAATACCCGTCCCCACAAACCAGCAAGGACATGTAAACAAAGAGGCCTCAATGTAAACAACAACGGTAACAGCAGGTATGGACTCTCTATTGTTATCATCTCAGGACTCATGGACAGTCGGTACATACAGAAATGGGAATCTAAAATCCCACAGTTAGAGATAACTGCTGCCTAGCACTTACTACAGGGGCGGTCTCTAAATTACAGTGAGACGTCAACCATGTTCAATTGAGTCAAAGGGCACCCTCAATACCCACACAAGACACCCGCATCACATAGGTCGACTGGGACCAGATACAGCAAAGAGCCATAACATAACAAATAACAGAACTATAACTCTAACAGCAGAGATATAGTGGCATAAACAGGTATATGAATGGGGGTGTGAGTGGTCTAAAACGACATAACCAGAGCTGCGACTCAAGTTTGCTCTACAAACAACAACCATGGCCAGGGGTCACTACCTGCAATGCATGACAAGGTACAACATCTAATTAATAATCATCAAAGAATCATTATTTGCATCAACACATGGACTTCACCGGACAACCACTACAGCAATGGTGTATGCAAACAGTGTCCTTGTGGCACAAACATAGACATGGACTGTGTAAATACACACCAACCACATGATACTTCAACTGGACAACTATGCTATGGAAAGGTTATAGGATATGCTCCACATAAAATATAAATAGAGCACACACGTTCTACAGCATCCTCCGGAGTGATTGGGCCCACAATTAATGCAACAGCCATCACCACATCATGAGACCATCTTAATGTGAGGGGGGAATTTTTAATTTCCCCTTTTTTGTTTTTAACCAAATGCCCCGCGGGGGCCCCCGCCCCCCCCTTTTT
>JACEFZ010023583.1:0-16724 GCA_014155875.1 Cepaea nemoralis
GGGGGCCTCCAAGGGCCCCACTGGCGGGCTGTTTTCCTAGTGGTTGGCTTTCTTTGGGTTGATTTCTTCCAGCTATTTTTCCGTCTATGTTTTTGTTTTTTTCTATATTCATAGCTTCGACTGGTCCTTTCTTGCTCTCCTCTGCTTGGTTTCTGGTTATTCCCATGGTGTGATTTTTCCTGTTTTTAATGCTTACAGCGGTTTGCTACTTACAGTTTGTTCCTCTTGAAATATTTGTCACCGTACGTATCACCACTACAGTACAGTGGTGATATCTACCACCACTCCCAGTGAATATATACTCCAGTGAGAAATATCGGAATCGGTCGCGAGGTAGAATCCGATCAATGAAATGCACTTCAATCTACCTGCAGGAAAACAGAATGCTCGTTGTTGAGACGGATCTGTTGGATATTGTTGTCTTCTGTGTAGATGCGATCTGTGATGCAGATTGGTGTATCAGGTCTCTTGGGCGTTTGTATTACTTATTCTCGAGCTTGTGTGTGTGCGAAACGCGTGTGGATAGTATACAAGGCTTGACCGCCAATTGTAAGGTCCCCGTGTTTTTTGATTAAAGGGTTTTCTACTCACAATTTGTTCCTCTTGAAATATTTGTCACAGTTGTATGTATCACCACTATATTACCGAACTAATATTTACCACCACTTCCTCATGAAAACCAGGTCTGAAACTGACACGAATTAAAAACACGTTTTAATAATAAGATACGACGCGACTGACCCACACGGTGTAAACGCGACATGTGAAAATGAAACACACCGCAGTGTTACCGGTGTTTTGTTAACAAGCGCGACCATCTGAGAAAGCTTGCCAACAAGCCCTCCGGACAAAATTCGTAACGGAACGAAATTAGCCACAAATGTGCAACATGCTGAGTTTATAATATCAATATCTCCTGATAAATTACACAAAACACCATCATTATTGGTTTTTTTAAAATCAACGACATCATAATCTTTCATTTGACTATAAGTTTTAATACTTTAGACCTATCAAAAGTTAATTTATTACACATTTAAGGCGTCATACAAGGCGTACTTGTTCCGATTGTGCATACATAAATAATTTTTTAAAATATATAAGAATGGTTTATTATACTATATTACCTTTTAAAATACTTAAAACTTGGTATTATTAAATATTACAAGGTTCATTTTTCTAATAGTTGAATCATTTTGTCTAAATCTGACTTTCCCCCAAGTAGGCATAGCACAGTTTTACATATAAATTATGTTACTTTTTATACAACTGAAAACAATACTTTATTGGTGTTTAAACATAATTGAGGGAGTAATTTTTTGTCTAATATGTTTATAAATGTCTGTTCTAGAAATATGTTTTGTCTATCGCTGTAATTCTTATTTTTATCATCTCCGACAGTCACAGTTGCAAGGTTGCTGTTGTATCTTTGCTTTGTAAGATCAGTGTTACCGGAAGTAATAGCTTAGTTGATAGCGCACTTGGCTCGTGTTCGGTTGGAAGTGGTTCGATCCTCAAAGTGTGAATTTTATTTATTCTTTTTTTTTTTTTATTCTTTCGCACGCTTTAAACCGCTGTTGATCAATATACCGTTGTCTACTATTTTTCTTTTTGGTATCTCTTTCGCTTACGCCCACAGATAAGAAGATAGACACTTTGTAACGCCGAAAAAAGAATACATTATGTTTCATGTCGGTAACCGCTCTGGGTCTATCATTATCATGTGTCGCTTCTTCTTGCGTTCGCTTGAAATGTGTCTATGATTGTGATATTGTCTCTTGTATAAATTTAACGTTGTTTGTCGATAAGACTTCTGACTCAAGTTTGTAACGAAAAGACATAACAAAACACTACCAGCTTAGTTATTAATTTTAAATAAATTAGATGGGGTTTTTGTGTAGGGCAGTATTTCTTCAGTCATCGTGTGCCATGTCGGTGGGCGCCAAACGTGGTACATTTTACCCTGTTGATAGGTTTAATAAAACAGCGTACAAAAGACAAATCTGTCAATAATTGAGTTGATTAAATCGTTTCTTACGGGAACCCACACAACTTCCTTGGGGTTGAGTGAAAACCAGATAATTGAGGCTGTAAAAAAGTGATACATTTTTCGGGTTGGTGGAGTGTGATATAGAGACCCCGACTGATTTACAAGAGTCCTTTGCCGAAATTCCCCCTATTTTTAAGAACACAGAAGTGTCGAGGGACGATATTGGGGAATTTATGAAAGAATACGCCATAAAAAATAAACTACTGAGTACCTCACGACGGACATTGATTGGTAGTTATTTCGGGAAGAAAATATTATTAGCCACCCCTCTTTTAAAGTGGTATCTAGCCCATGGGGTTGGTGGTTACACACATCTACCAGACAATAGAGTATCGACCGGTTAATTGTTTTAAACAATTTGGGGAAACAGTCTCTAATGCCCGTCGCCAAGGGTATAAAAATCCAGCTGAGAGTGTTACGGCAGAAACAATGAAATTGTTAGGTAATGCCGCTATATGTTTTCTACTGTTTGGTGTCTATAATATGTTCTATTAAAGTGCTCATATGTATGAAATTTCTATATAAAAGACTCAATGTCACGTTTGTCACGACCAATAAAAATGAATGTACTTTGTCAATGAAAATACACGTATGTGATGTCAACACTTGTTGACTCTTCTACACATTATTGGAAATTTGATGAAAAATAAAAAGTTATGAAAACGAACTCTTGTTTGGTTTTTTAGTGGTATGAATGGTCTGTTTTCTTGTTAACCACTCCAAGAAGTTTCTTCATGTTGCTTATGTCGTACACACATTTTTTACTACACAACCCCAAAACATAAGAGATATATCACCCCCCTTACCCCAACCCTTACCCAACTTCATGACCGAGGAGGAGTGAAAATCAGCCGAGGTCAAGGTCAATCCTCCGCAATCCTCCAAATAATAACCGAATCCTACGTGTATAACTACTGTTATATAACTACTGTATAATTTTCCGATTCCGATTTGTCGAAAAAAAGAAACTTTCCACCTCGTTCAACCCGTCTCAATGACGTTGGTTATAGTTGTGGTGGTTCATAGTGCGGTATAGGTTTTATGGTCTTTTGTGCGTTAGACAGCTTCTATTACTGCCTGTCTGGCCGAGTTCCTCTTTTTTGCCATCCTTTTTGCTTTTGTCGTAGTTGCTGGTGTGTCTGCTATCATTATCGGTTTGCCCATCCCTCTCGTTTGATGTCTTCTTTTCCGGAGCTGACCTTGGGGGGTGGGGAGGGGCTGTCTTTTTTCATCTGTTTTCTTGGGCTTGTCCTGGGGAAGGCGGGGGGTGCCTGTTATCGTCTGGGCTTGTTTTCTTGGGTCTTGGTTCAACGGTTTTTTGTCAAGCATAGGGGTCGGATTGTATCGTCTCTCTTGTCCATGGTTGGGGAGGTTTCCTACCGTCTCCTCTTGTCCCGCGCCGGAGGGGTTTCCTGCACGTCCCTCGTATCCATCGTCAGGGAGGTTTCCCATCGTCTTGTCCATCGTTTGGGCAATTTCCACCCTTCTCCTTGTCTCCCGCGTCGAAGAGGGTCGTTTCGTCTCTCTATTGTCCGCCATTTGAGAGTTTTAATGCATCCCTATATATTTCCTATTGTCTGGTTTTCGTGTGGTCGAGTTTTTCCTCACTGTATTTTTATTTTGCTGTTGGCTTTATTTTATGTTGGTTATATTTCTTTCCCTGTTCTTGCAATGAATTGTTTTGTAAGCTTTTGTATTTCTTTGTCGCCTTCCATCTGTAGGCATTCCTTTATCGTCATCGTCGTATTTCTTGTTTGGAAGTATTCTACTAGGTCCTTGCGTTCCCGGGCATAGGCTGTGCACGATAGTAGGTAGTGTTCTATAGTGTTCTCCTCCAGGCAATCAATGCAAAGTGGTCGGGTGATTTTATCTTTCCAGTTCCCGATTCTCAATCTCCATAGTTTCTTGTACGTTGGTATTTTTGTGTTGTCTTTCACTTGACTTTTCAAACTTGGTTCTCTGAGCATGTGGTAGGCGTGTCGTCCTTTATTGCTGTCTCTCCATTGTTGTTTCCATTTGTCGATTACTTGTTGTTTGATAATGCTTTTTGCCTCCAGAATGCCGAGTCCTGTGTTTACTATATTCTGGCTGCTTGTCCCGAGTTTTGCGGCCCTGTCTGCCCTCTCATTGCCAGTTATCCCTCTGTGTGCTGGTATCCATACAATTGTGACCTGGCATCCCATACTTCTTAGTTTTGTTGTTAGTGTTAGTATTTTCTCTTTCAGACCTTGTATGTTCACTTTAGAATGGTTGCCTAGCGCTTGTACTGCAGATAGTGAGTCCGTCAGTATAGTTAGTTTCATAGGGGGGTTCTCTGTTGCTATTTCTAGTCCTTTCATAATACCTACTAGTTCTGCCGTGTATACCGATGTATTGTCTGTTATTTTGTACTCCTTTTGGATGTTCCGGTATGGTACTACTACTCCTGCCCCTACCTCCCCATTCTCGTTCTTTGACCCGTCTGTGTAGATAGTGAGGTTGTCCGTGCTGATTTGTCTTATATATTCCTCCGCTATGTCTTTGGCTTCCCTGTCCTCTGTTGATTTACTAATTATGCTCGCGAGTGTCGTATCCGTCAATGGTAGTTCTAGCTCCCATTGAGGTGTTGTTTGTCTGTGAACTTTCGTTCGTGCCAGTGCCCTCGCTAGTTTCTCGTCCGCGTTCATCTCTTGTGCAGCTGTCCATCCTGCTGGTGTTTGTGTCTTTTGTATGGGTATTCCTCCCCATTTGCTTCTGTTTTCTTCGAATGCACTGAACGCGGGGTGTCTTGTATCCTTCGCAGCCTTCATCCAGTAGTTGTACACTAATTGTTTTCTTCTCAGTTGTAGTGGAAGTACTCCTAGTGCTACCTCTAGGGCTTCCCTTGGTGTTTGCTTGCCTGTTCCTAGCGCTTGGTTCTGTATTGAGTCCAGTCTTCGTTTGTTGTGTTCCGGTGCAGCGTCGTATACTATGCTTCCGTATTCTATTCTTCCTCTGATCAGAGATTTGTATAGCATTAGCATCGTTTTTGTATGGGCTCCCCATCCACTGCCTTTAATTACTCTTAGAATATTTATTGTCTTTTTGCCTTTTTCGACTGTCTGGTCTATATGTTTTCTCCATACTTAGTTGTTCGTCTAGTGTCATCCCGAGGAATCTTGTGTTTTTTGTTCTCTTTATATTCTTCCCTTGGATCTTGATGTCCCCGTCCGTGTAGTTTCGTTTTCTTTTCGCGTTGAATATCATACTGACCGTTTTGTCTGTGTTGATCTGGAAGCCCCATTTTTCCATCCATTTGGCAATTCTGTTTAGTTGCCGTTGTAGTCGGTCTCTTGTGGTTTTTATGTGTCTTCCGCTTCTCCATATTGCACAGTCGTCGGCGAATTGCGATATCCCTATACTGTCTTCTAGTTATTCTTCATCTAGGTCATTTAGTAATATTGTGAATAATTGTTGGTGATATTACCGATCCTGTGGTATTCCGTTTTCTTGCTCATAGGTTCTGGATTCCTCGTTATTTATTCGTACGTTGAAGCTTCTGTTCTGTAGGAAGTTTTCGATATATCGATATGTCCTGCCTATTATCCCTATTTTGTTGATTTTGATCAGAGCTGCTTGTCTCCAGCATTGGTCATATGCTTTAGCCAGATCTAAAAATACTGCTATCGGTTTCTCTCCTTTTTTTAATGCCCTCTTTACGTGGTTTTCTAGCTTAATTATTTGGTCAATTGCGCTTCGGTTGGCTCTAACCCCTGACTGTGTGTCGCTAATTAGTCCGTTTTTCTCCAGGTGGTGTGTGATTCTTTTATTGATGACTGTTTCCATAATTTTTCCGAGGTGTGATGTCAGGGATATTGGTCTATATGAGTCGATTCTTTGTGAGTTCTTGAACTGCTTTTTGACTGGTATAACTGTCGCCTTCTTCCATTGTGCTGGTATTTGTCCCGTGTGTCACACTTTGTTGTAGAGAGCTGTTATTGTCTCTATTGTTTTTCTTGGTATCCTTTACAGTATTGTATAGTTTAGGATGTCTGACTCTGCTGCTGTGTCGTCCTTTTCCTTGATTGCTGATATTACTTCGTCAGTCGTTATGTCTGCGTCCATGTAGAAGTCCTCTATTTCTTGTTGCAGTTCTTCCAACTCTTCAGCGTATTTTTCTCGTCTTTGTTTTTCCTGCTCTCCTAGTGACATGTTGGAGCAGACTTCGTAGAAGTATTTGCCGAACGCGTCTGCTTTTTCTTTGTCTGTTACCGCTAGTGTTGGTATTTTTATTGTTGGAATATTGCTGTTTGTTTGGTTTCTTTGTATAGCTTTTATTTGCTCCCACACTTCTTTTGTGGGTGTGTCTGGTGACAATTTCTGGCAGTACGTTTTCCATGCTGTTTCTTTGGCTTTGGTTATCAGTCTGTTGGCTTCATTCCTCTGAATTTTGTATTCGTTGTAGTTTTCGTCTGTCCTCATTCTTCTGTATTGTTGGAGCGCCTTCTTTCTTTTTTCCAGCGCATCTGTGCAGCTCTGGTTCCACCAACCAGCTGGGTGTTTGTTCCATTGTTTTCCTGTTGTTCGTGTTCTCTGTGTGGCCGCTGTCAGGTATGCAGGCATATTTCTATTGGGGATGTGTTTTACCGCGGCCTGTAGGATGTTGTTAGTGATTCTTTCTGTGTATTTGTCTATAACATCACCTTCTGTCTGTTCTATCTCCATCCCCTCAAGTTCTTCTCTAAACTGCTCCCATTTCGCGTTCTTGAAGTGGAAGGTCGGTTTATTACTTTCCTTACTCTTCTGTGCTCTCGTGTTTGTGTCGATGATTATCGGTAGGTGATCGCTGTTGGTGTCTTCTTTTACTTCCCAATGGCTCCTTGTTAGGCCCGTTGTTACTATTGTTACGTCGATTGCTGTGTCGTATCTTCTCGGGTTGGGGTCTATTCGTGTCATCGACCCGTCATTTAGCACTGTTAGCTGGTTACTGTCTAAAAAATCGATCAATTTTGTTCCCGCTACGCTGTTTCTTGATCCAGCCCACACTGGGTGGCAACAGTTGAAGTCGCCGACTATTATTGTTGATGTTTTGATTCTGTTCTTTATCTCTATTAGGTCTTCTTCTTCTATTTTTCCTTTAGGGCAGTATACGTTAATTATGGTTAGGTTGTTGGGTTTACTCACAATCTCCGCTGTGATTAACTCGAAGTTGGTTGTCCTGAATGTTCCGTTTTCTAATATTTGTAGATTGTCTTGTATGAGTAGGGCGACTCCTCCTTCTATTTTTTCTGTCCTGTCGTTCCTGAGTATCTTAAAGCCTTTGCATTTGTAGCTGTCCTTTGGTTTCAAGAATGTTTCCTGCAGGGCATAGATACTATTTTCCCTCCCTAGTTGTTCCATGGTGCTGGGGAGGTTTTTTTTCATGCCTCTGCATTCCATTGTACTATTCTAATGTTTTTTTTTTCCATGGTCGTGTTGTATTTCTGTTTTTGATTGGTTATTGTTCTCTTCAGTTCTCCGATGTTTCGCTGTCTTCCTCGCTTGTCTCCTGTAACATCTTGTTTGCTAGTTCAGTGTATCCCTGAAGTATGATCGGGCCCTTCTTCGCTTTCTCCATTAATGCTGGTAGTATTCGTGTGAACTCCTCTTTGTTTATCATATTTTCCACTGCTTGTTTAATCATTTTGATTTCTCTATCAGTCTGTTGTTTCAATTTTTTAAGGTCATGGCCTAGTGGTTGCGTCCTTTTTTCTACCTCTGTGTTTGATAGTTCGATGTCGCGTAGTTTTACTTTCATCTGTTCTGTGGCCGTGTGGTTTTCATTCGTCTGGTTACTAAATTCTCGTCTGGTTACCTCCATCTTTTTGGCTAATTCTTTTATCTTTTCATTGGCTGTTTGGTTCTCTTTTAACTGGTTTTTCAGCTCTGTTTTGGCTGCATCCAGCTCTTGGGTTATTTTTCGCGTGTGTGTTACTGCGTCTTCAAGTTGTTTTTTCATGGTTAGCATGCTTTTTTCAGCTTCTTCCATTCGTCTTATAACTTTCTTTAGTTCGTTGTTTTCTGTCTCTTCCTTGTCTTGTGTACTGTCTCTTCCTACGTCCTTGTCTGCTATCTTGTTCTTCATATTATTCATTTCGGATTGCAATATTCTTATTTCTGATCTTGTATCTGGTTCTTTGCGTGCGTTTTCTTGTCTCCACCTTGCGACCCTCATCGGGGTTTGTGTAAGGACTGACTATCTCCATGCCGTCTCTGTTAATTTATATTCAGGGCAGCCCTTATATCTCGCGCTGTGGTTGCCCTTGCAGTTAGCACACTGTCTGGCCGGGTTTACTTCTTTGTAGTGTTTATCCCTTTTCGCTTCTGTACAGTCACTATACCAGTGGCTTTTGCTGCAGAACCGGCATTTTGGGTTCTTTTCCTTGCAAAATTTAAGGGTATGTCCATGCTTTTGGCACTTGCTACATTGTGTGACAGGTGGTACATACATTTCGAAGCGCTTAGGCCTTCCTACATATTTTATTTGGTTTGGCAGTGTTGTTCCGTTGTATTTAACCATTACTACCGCGGTTTGTTCGCCACGTTTTGTCGATATCCTATCCACGTGCGTGATGTCAATGCACGTGTTCTCTTTTCTTATTTCTTCCTCTACCTTCCTCATATCTGTTGTCGGGTTTATTCCTTTTACAACTATTGTTGTTGTCGCCCGGAACAGCTCTACGCTGACTTTGATGTCGTGTGGTAATTTTATTGTTATCGGCTTGTTTTCCTTTTTCAGTTCATCCACTATCTCTTTGATCTTGGGGGTGTCGTTCGGTGTGATTACTATTGTGCTGTTTGGGTTTTTGATCAGGTTGGCAATTGACCTTGTACCTAGCTCATTTTCAATGATATTGATGCATTCGACTTTGCTGAATGCCGATAGTACTGCTTGTATTCCCTCAGTTTGGGTTATTTTAAGTTTGAGGCCTGGCTCAAGGGCCCCGCTGGCGGGCTGTTTTCCTAGTGTTTGGCTTTCTTTGGGTTGATTTCTTCCAGCTATTTTTCTGTCTATGTTTTTGTTTTTTTCTAAATTCATAGCTTCGACTGGTCCCTTCTTGCTCTCCTCTGCTTGGTTTCTGGTTATTGCCATGGTGTTTTGTGTGATTTTTCCTGTTTTTAATGCTTAGAGTGGTTTGCTACTTACAGTTTGTTCCTCTTGAAATATTTGTCACCGTACGTAATACCACCACAGTACAGTGGTGATATCTACTGTATAACTAGTGTTACCGGTGTTTTGTTAACAAGCGCGACCATCCGAGAAAGCTTGCCAACAAGCCCTCCAGACAAAATTCGTAACGGAACGAAATGAGCCACAAATGTGCAACATGCTGAGTTTATAATATCAATATCTCCTGATAAATTACACAAAACACCATCATTATTGGTTTTTTTAAATCAACGACATCATAATCTTTCATTTGACTATAAGTTTTAATACTTTAGACCTATCAAAAGTTATTTTATTACACATTTAAGGCGTCATACAAGGCGTACTTGTTCCGATTGTGCATACATAAATAATTTTTTTAAATATATAAGAATTGTTTATTATACTATATGTCCTTTTAAAATACTTAAAACTTGGTATTATTAAATATTACAAGGTTCATTTTTCTGATAGTTGAATCATTTTGTCTAAATCTGACTTTCCCCCAAGTAGGCATAGCACAGTTTTACATATAAATATGTTACTTTTTATACAACTGAAAACAATACTTTATTGGTGCTTAAACATAATTGAGGGAGTAATTTTTTGTCTAATATGTTTATAAATGTCTGTTCTAGAAATATGTTTTGTCTATCGCTGTAATTCTTATTTTTATCATCTCCGACAGTCACAGTTGCAAGGTTGCTGTTGTATCTTTGCTTTGTAAGATCAGTGTTACCGGAAGTAATAGCTTAGTTGATAGCGCACTTGGCTCGTGTTCGGTTGGAAGTGGTTCGATCCTCAAAGTGTGAATTTTATTTATTCTTTTTTTTTTTTTTTAAATTCTTTCGCACGCTTTAAACCCCTGTTCATCAATATACCGTTGTCTACTATTTTTCTTTTTGGTATCTCTTTCGCTTACGCCCACAGATAAGAAGATAGACACTTTGTAACGCCGAAAAAAGAATACATTATGTTTCATGTCGGTAACTGCTCTGGGTCTATCATTATCATGTGTCGCTTCTTCTTTCGTTCGCTTGAAATGTGTCTATGATTGTGATATTGTCTCTTGTATAAATTTAACGTTGTTTGTCGATAAGACTTCTGACTCAAGTTTGTAACGAAAAGACATAACAAAACACTACCAGCTTAGTTATTAATTTTAAATAAATTAGATGGGGTTTTTGTGTAGGGCAGTATTTCTTCAGTCATCGTGTGCCATGTCGGTGGGCGCCAAACGTGGTACATTTTACCCTGTTGATAAGTTTAATAAAACAGCGTACAACAGACAAATCTGTCAATAATTGAGTTGATTAAATCGTTTCTTACGGGAACCCACACAACTTCCTTGGGGTTGAGTGAAAACCAGATAATTGAGGCTGTAAAAAGTGATACATTTTTTCGGGTTGGTGGAGTGTGATATAGAGACCCCGACTGATTTACAAGAGTCCTTTGCCGAAATTCCCCCTATTTTTAAGAACACAGAAGTGTCGAGGGACGATATTGGGGAATTTATGAAAGAATACGCCATAAAAAATAAACTACTGAGTACCTCACGACGGACATTGATTGGTAGTTATTTCGGGAAGAAAATATTATAAGCCATCCCTCTTTTAAAGTGGTATCTAGCCCATGGGGTTGGTGGTTACACACATCTACCAGACAATAGAGTATCGACCGGTTAATTGTTTTAAACAATTTGGGGAAACAGTCTCTAATGCCCGTCGCCAAGGGTATAAAAATACAGCTGAGAGTGTTACGGCAGAAACAATGAAATTGTTAGGTAATGCCGCTATATGTTTTCTACTGTTTGGTGTCTATAATATGTTCTATTAAAGTGCTCATATGTATGAAATTTCTATATAAAAGACTCAATGTCACGTTTGTCACGACCAATAAAAATGAATGTACTTTGTCAATGAAAATACACGTATCTGATGTCAACACTTGTTGACTCTTCTACACATTATTGGAAATTTGATGAAAAATAAAAAGTTATGAAAACGAACTCTTGTTTGGTTTTTTAGTGGTATGAATGGTCTGTTTTCTTGTTAACCACTCCAAGAAGTTTCTTCATGTTGCTTATGTGGTACACACATTTTTTACTACACAACCCCAAAATATAAGAGATATATCACCCCCCTTACACCAACCCTTACCCAACTTCATGACCGAGGAGGAGTGAAAATCAGCCGAGGTCAAGGTCAATCCTCCGCAATCCTCCAAATAATAACCGAATCCTACGTGTATAACTACTTACGGCCCTTCCAATCACTCGTTTTTCGTTCTTCAATAGTGCAAGCGAAAGTGCAGCCCTATATACACAAGAAGAAGTACAAGATACACCATTAAGAAGGAGTTGATCAGAATGCCAAGGTTAAAGATTAAAGCTGTGCAGGATCATACTCAGATTAGACGTGGCATGTGGAGAATGGCCGGCAGGCAACGAGGAATTGGACAATTGATTCGCAATGGCTCTTTAACATGTGATGTAATTCACACATTTTCAAATGTTATTTGCATCAGAAGTTAAATACACCATGTCTTATTGATTTTTACATTTTTGATTTCAAATATCATTAGGAAATTCACCAATGAGTTCCGGTGATGTTTTTAATGGTGAATGTACATTACAATAATACAAATAACAAGTGTGGGTGCATACAAAATTAATTGATATTTCAACATACAATTATAGAAAATAATAAAACATTATTTAAGTTCACATATAATAATCTAAAAAGGCACATTTGAACTCATTCCGTCCGCCATTATTCAGTCGTTGTTCGAGCTCGCTTTGCTTGCTTCATCTAGTAAATCGATGAGATGTTTCTTGTCACAGTTTAACGGTGATCAGAAAGCATTTAAGGACTTCAATTGCCTTAATGCATTGTCTTCATAGCAGCAACGTCCTGGTGAAATGCTTCACTATACTTCTCACTGACAGCTCCACAGTTTGACGTAAAGAAATCCAGAAAATGAATTTTCAAAGACATGTTGCAGCCAAGACTCGTATAACTTCAGAAGGAGGTGTCCTAAATTTTCATTGTGATTATCAGATCTGTTGTTTCCAAGAAAAATGTCAACCACTGACTTAAATGGTAGCTATGCTGCTTATTTCTTCCCGTGCAACACGTAAAGAAACTCGTTACCATGACGACGTTTTCGAATTTGCGGTCCAACAAATATTCCCTCTCTTATGTAACCTTTTCTGTCTTAGAAATTTTCTGAAGAGGTATTGAAAAGTCTCATATGTTTTTTCTATTGCCTTAACAAAGTTTTTCACGAGACCCAGCTTAATGTGCAAGGGTGGCAACAAAATCTTGAAGGGTGTCGACAAATGCTGGGTTCTTAACGTTTTTACTTCCACGCTGTAATGACTTCCTGAATGGCCAATATCTTCTGATGCAATGGTCACTTCATGCACGGCTATCTCACTCACAGAGAAAGCAACAGTACTTGGTGTATCCACCTTGTAGTCCAATCAAAAGAGCTACCACTTTTAAGTCACCGCAAAATGACCAATTTATGATGATCGTAGTTTATACACTTTAGAAGTTGCTTAACGTTTTCATAAGTTTCTTTCATAAGAAAGTCGCTTAAAGTCGCTTAAAAGTCGACAGGGTCGACTTCATCGCAACGGGTTTTATCCCATATGGCTCGGTCTCTTTCCGCAGCACGGAAAGCGTCGCACAAAGCACGAACTCCGTAGCTTTTAGCGACGACCCACAGGAGTCTCCGAAACATTTAACTCGTAAACCGAAGGGTGCGGCCCGGAATCGAACCCACAACCTTCGGATCACAAGTCAAACGGCTTGACCACTTCGCCACAGAGACTCCCTCATAAGAAAGTAAGTGGAATAGACGGTAGCATATTACCATTATTAAACAAAACAGTTTTAAGTCTCTTTTGGATGAAATGAATTAATAAATAGTCTCCACTCTTCAGGTTTGTAATTGATTTTGAGGGCTGTCATCAAACCAGAAAATTATGCTACACACTGTCAGGTAGAACGTAACGAGGTGCGGAAGTAACATGCAGCTAATGAGTATTCACATCTCACACTACGGACTAAATATGCGTGTGCTTATAAAGTGCTTAACTCTGGTGAGGTCTGTTAAGCTCGCGCTGCTATCTGTCAGCGTCTCAGAACTAGGGATAGAATAGACTCGGGTTCAGACAGGCAGTGGAGTGCACTCACAGAACAAACATAACTCCACGTTCGAACATTATTAATCTACTTTAATGTAATGTCGATCTGGCGAACAGTCGTTTCGCTCTTCTTTCATCACATATTACATACACATAGACAAAGCATCATACAAGCCATACATCATAGTATCTGTCCTATCAATAAACAACTTATAGTAATCTAAAGTAATCTCTAATAATCTCTAAATGTATGTCCCTTAGAAGCTAAACCCTCCTTCCTGTCCAATGTCCAGTAGCCGTCTGCCTCTCGACTTGCGTCGGGCGAACACGTGGGGCTAGCTCTCTCGAGCAGCCCGTGGAGGTTACTCTCTCACGCTTCAGGCGGGTTGCGCCTGCAGTAAGGCGATTCCACCCCTTTTCTCTCGAATGTTCGAAACCCCGAACATTCGAGTTGCTGTACTTGTCTCCCTTCTTTGTGCGTGAATTCTTTCCTCTGTTGTATCCCTACCCCCCCCCCCCTCCCCCTTTTCTATGGGTTTGATATGTCTAAATTAGTCTGAACTAATTCTGTCGAAGGATCACAGGAATAAATCTCTGATTTGAGGTAGTAATTTAGTGGATGGGAACTCAGTTATCTGTATTATTGCACTGGCAACTCATGTACGTTGCGTACTCCGATTCAGGGTGGTTGCTGAAGAGTCTAACTCTCTTCCTATTCTTAAATTAGTGCTATCCAGACCGAAGTTTCCTGACGTTTCATGTTGTGAACATGTTGTTACACAACTACGTCCTTCTCAAGCACCCAATATGATGCCCAGGATAATGATCTCCTTTTTCAAGAGTATCATCAAGGCAAATTGCCATGGCCCCTTTAAGAATAATTGCAATTCCTTGTCCCCTTCATGTGTACTTGTATACACTTTTACTTCCGTATGTTGCATGTAGTGCCTAATATATGAATACTTTGTTTTCATCGACTAATTGCTGATGTCCCTATTGTCCTGTTAGTGTGTACTACTCTCCTTTTTGTTCGTCTATAAAAGTGTATGTAAGTTAACTGTTTTTGTAAAGTATTAAGAATATGTGTGTGTAAACTGATGTGTTAAGTGTATGTGATACCTGTGTAATGTTTGTAGTGTTGAAGGTTTTTCTAAGTGTCAAGAGCTTGAATTTCCGTTGTCCTGATTTATCGAATATGTGTAATTCATGACCTGGATTTTCGAGCAGTGATTCTAAGAATAACCTATTACCTATCTTGTATTTTATCTAAACATGTATAACAATTTTGTGACACGTATTACAGTTTACATCAGTCGTAGACAAATTATAATAGACTAGTGATGCGTAGAATTTGTACACTATGTACATCATTCCTTCATTTATTACATTCATGCTCTGTTTCATTCATCTTTCATTCAACAATATTATTTGTTAAAATATACAAGTTAAGTTAAGGTGAAGGTTGTCGCCCTTAGAATTTGGCGTTATTTGAAAAATATAGTATGAAAATTAGGTACTGTTTGTACCGACAATAATACAATGGTTTACAATTTAATTCAAATGGTTTAGAAAAAGTAATGATATAAGCGAAAAAGATTTTCTAAACAACATATATTTCGTTGAATTAGTGGTCAACGCATTTTATGATAAATATACATGTGTAATAGAAGAAGTTCACGAAAAATTGACATGTTAATACACATTGAAAAATAATACATATAAAAATGTCTTAAACACTTATGTAATAACTAACTAACTAACTGAATCCATCGGTGATCCTAGAGTTGTCGTTCCTCGATGGTGTGTGTAGATGGTCATGTCACCGTTAATAGAAGTAAATCTGTTATAGTTCGTGTGGTTCTTTCACACCTGTCGTATTACTAATGACATGTAGGTGGAATAATGTCCGATGTTATGTTTCCTTCCATGAGAATTGTATGGTTGTTGGCGATTTGAATTCATCATAAGTACTAAGCAATGTCACACATGTCTGTAAGATACCAATGAATGGTGGGTGTTTTAATAGTGAATAACATTAATTTCGAAGTCTTTTCCTTTCACATAGTATAATACTGTCGGATCTACTGTAGGTACTTAAGCTGCAGTTTACTGGTGAGTGTGTAGATACACTGACTGTTATGCGTCCTACTAAAATAATATCACAGTTTATAATATGGCATACTGGTTGAGTGGTTGGCGTTACTCAGCTGGTGTATTCGGTAATCTTGATAGAATATCAGGAATTAAATTGCTGGAGCCCTTTATATGGTGGATTTCAAAACTAAAATCTTGCAAAAGTAAAGATCAGTGGGCAACTCTGTTGTTTTTCGGTTTCCAGTCTTTTATCACCAGCAATGGCGAATTATCTGTCTGGACAATGAAGTGGGCGCCTCGCGGGAATTTTTGTAATTTCAGCACACAATAAACCAAACTAAGTGCTTCAAGTTCCGCTGTCGAGTATTTCATTTCAGCTGGTGTCAATTTACGACTTACATAAAGATTAGGATGATTCACTCCATCATGGTTCTGCATCAGGCAACCTCCTATAGCGATAGTACTGGCATCTGTAGTTAATATAAATTGAGAATGGATATTTGGTAATCAAAGGATAGGTGGATTTGAAAAAAATGGATTTCAATTTATAAATTGCATCTTCTAAACTGATACTCTTACAAATCCAAATAATATACAGTTGTATGATTATAGATGTAATAATATTTCTAAACAATGTAAGAGTGCGTCTAACTTTACAATAAACATATATCAGAATTATATCAACAATTTTGAACCAATGGGAATCAATGAACTGTACTATGGTTTTTATAATTTTGGTGTGGCGTAATGTTAAGTGATACATGAGTGAGATGGTGATTATGAGGGATAGTTGATTTGTTCTCAAGATTGTGGTCATAGATATATTCTGATAGATAAGTAGTGTTGTTGCAAGTTGTGTCGATAGCAAAAGTAGCAAAAATGTCAGTAGTTTCCCTACGAAAATTCTACTATTTGGTGAATGTGAGTGTCTTGTTCTGATGGTTGTGTTGTGTGTTTTAGAGAAATTGCTGTATTTGTCTGTCAAACTGGTAAGTGATGACTTTGTTTCACCTTTGTTGATTGTTTTCGTGCTGATGGGTGTTGAGAACCATCGTTTGTTGACATTGTTTATGCGATTAAGCAGTTTGTTCGTATGCGTTTGTTTACTCTTATGATTTCGTCTAAAGTTAATTGTTTGTGTGGTCTTATTTGCATGCTGTTTGTCTGCATGATAGTTATGTGGCGATGTTACTTTGGTATCTGTACAACTTTCTGCAGATTTGTTTGTTATATTGGTTTTTCTTTTATGTGTCATTGAAGGATGACAGATTGGGTGGAAC
>JACEFZ010023584.1:0-16903 GCA_014155875.1 Cepaea nemoralis
CTCTCTCTCTCCTCTCTCTCTCTCTCTCTCTCCCTCTCTCTCTTCTTGCATGTCAACATCACTAGCATTTTGTCTGTTGAAGTGTGTCTATGTAAACGCGTTTTCCTACACACCAGTCCATTCAGACCAACAACACAATGGGCCGGGGTCAATTTTAACGCCTCCTCCCCCGCCCCCTTCTTTCTATGTTTTTCACTGTACCGTAACATCCAGCACCGTTTAAAAAACACCTGAGATTTCCGAAAACATTCACAGGTCCGTACGTGAGGTGAGTATACAGCTTTTGGTTTTTTTTTCTCTATAAACATTTTTTCTTTTTAAACATTTTCTTCGACTAACACTTTTCAATTACTTTTTGTCATTCTCTTTTCCTCTTCTTGCTTCCATTTTTCATGATTTGTTCCTCTCGTCCTGTATCACCTTCAAGAGCACGGGGTTTTCCCCTTGACTGTATGTTTGCTTGTGAATGTTTTGTTTGCTGATAAAGGCTAACCGCCGCAACGTTCTGTATGTGTCGTATCCCTGTACCATAGCACGGCACAGCCCTGAGGCAGGCGAACAAGAGGTAGACAACGATACAAGTGGGAAGATAACATCAAGAGATGGACGAACAGCGGTTAGCTGATAATTGCATTGGTAATGGTATAAGACCAGTCCGACGCCAGGACACTTTGCCTGCGAAAGTGAGGGAAAGACCGGCCACTCATTCCGCTGTGCACCCAGACCTGCAACATATGATAGCGCTGATCCGTAGTAGGGAACTGCTTCTGGGCTGTGGAGTCTCACAGAATGTACAGTCAGGGCGAGAGACAGACCGTATTGGAGGTGCATTGCAGCCAACCTTCATTGTGGAGACGGCACCTGGTTGATTGATTTGGGTGTTTATCCTATCATAATAGATCTTGGGTTTATACCTGTAATCATGAAAGTGTAGAACCCTGGGTATATACATGTATGTTTGAAAGTGTAGAAACTCGGGGATTTATATCCAATTATGATGGTGGATACAAGTTAGTTAATATCCTTTACAGGACGTTGTAGTAAACACCAGCATTTTTGCTGTTGTGATCTCTTGGCAAGTTTACGTTCTTATAAACCCACTCATGATAGTTTAGAAGCTTGGCTGCTTGTGTTCGCAGTGGAGTGAGCATGTGTGTGGTTTGGACATTACAAAGGAGTCGAACACAATTCTGACATGCGTAAGCGCCACCGTACACCAACACCAAGTAATACTACATTCATTCTGCGCATAATTCACCTTTCATTCATCGTAATCTTCTCTCGTCTTCCTGAGTTGAAGAGCTACTTCCGGGTATGTTAATTTGGGTTAATCACACCTTTGTTAAGACAAGGTAAGCTAAGTGTGTCAAGGTGAATACAATTATGGACTCGTTGGTTGTAGAGGTTATCTTGCCAACACACAACATCCACACTTTGTGATGTACATAATTCTGTGGGCTTCGAGGGATAACTTGTAAACTCCCTCGGGATGTTTCCAGATTTAGCGCCAGCAGTTTTGTTTTACCAATTACCTTATTGTCAGATGCCAAGAAATTCATGTCAGAACACAAGAGCCAGTCTTGATGTACGGAAGCGGATCATGGACAATTTGTAGATAAATATGGGAGATGCGTTGTTATACAAGAAATGTAACATTGGGGAAGGAAAGAAAGCGTAATGGAAAGAAGTTAACTCACACAAAGAACTATTTACTCGCATCAGAAGAAGACTGTCCACATTATTTGGGCAGGTCACGAGAAGGGGGTGTATTGTGACAACGGGAAAGTTGAAGGGGAAGAGAGGCAGAGGGAAACCAAGAGAGAAGACAATTTGACATCATGACACGGAAGAACATAAGTATTAGAAATTATTGGCAGTACACCAGACATAAGTTTATAGACAAACATGATCACAAACGCCACATGACATGGACTATAAGAAGATTGGCGATACACGAGGCACAAGGCTGTGGACAGACATGATCACCAACGTCTCTCGGCATAACTAACTATAATAAGACGAAGAAGACGACGCTGCTTTGTACATATTTCATCCATGCCCATTTTAAATATACCCTCTGTAGATTGGAGAGAGAAAATAAACCTACTCTATACACTTAATATTCTTTACACGCTAAAAGACAAACCTACTCTATACATTTTAAAAATCAAACCTACTCTATACATTTAAAAAAACAAACCTACTCTATACACTTAAAGAAATATGATCACATTGTTGACGTCTTTGTAATTTAAATAATGTCCACTCCAAATGTCACTCGTTGTAGATGTTTGTTTGTGCCAGTCTGCCAGGTCTCATCCCAGGTGGCCCACGACGACCGCCACCCCTGCACGAAACCCCAGATACGTCCATATCACGCAGGAGACATCTCGCGACGCCAGACAACGATATGTATCTATATTCATTTCACAGGAAGCCAAACAGATATCTAGTTTTTACCCCACATGCAACACGTGTATATCTCCCCCGTGAACTTGACAGACGATAGTTTGTTACATCGTTCTTCAAAAAGGTATAATAACTACAACCCATGGCGGTAGTGAATGCGGCTGATCAGATCAATACGTGCTGTAAACGTTCGTCCACAGTGGTTGCATGTGAACACATGGTCATTTTCATCATCGCATACCATCTTACACCTCACACGCTCAATGTGTGACCTATCTGCAATATTTTTCTCCTTTGTGTTTATTCCGTTTCTGATCTTTGCCCTCCACGCAACGCGTTCAGTGGCGACTTCTTCAATGCCTGTATCAATCATGTCCCGCTTACACACATCTTTGTATCGTAGTAGAGGCCGACCCTGAGATCTCTTACCCATCTGTAATTCACCAAAAAATTACGTCCTTTGGTATTCTACCAGCATCCATATTTCTAATGTGTCCTATCCATCTAAGTCTACGAAAACTGAGCGTGGAACAAACCGTCACACAACCTGACCTTTCCAATACTTCAGTATTTGTGATTTTGTCTTGCCACTTAATACCAAGTATTCTTCGCAGACACCGCAAATGACATCTGTTTAAACGTTTCTGGGCCGTATTTTTTTTTTTTGCACTCTCGTTTTGAACTCAAGCGTAGTCCATACACACTATTTATAGTAATGGACTGCATTTTGCGTGTGGATTAGCTTTCCCTATTAGTAGTGACCCTCGCCATCAAGCGAACCCACTCCGACTTCAGAGGTACTTGTAATTTACGTCCCCAAGTCATGGACGACAGGTCAACATTTTAGTCCAGCTGTCCGATGTAGGGGTTAAATTGCTAACCTCGGCACAACACACCGTATGTTTAAGAACACGCGTTCTTATCCATTCGACCATGCTGACCTGCATTAGCACTTCTGACAAACTCGTTGTCTCACTCAGCACATGGCTAGTGAATCATCTGGGAAAGAGTTTTATCATTGCACTGACGTTGTAATGGTCCGAATCATGACGAGGGTTTGCGTCTGTTAGAGTGAGATTAGTGTACAGACTTTCTTCCCACCCGGTATTAAAACACCAACTCCACGGGGTCTGTGTTGAGAAGCTCAGATTCCCTTCTCCAAGCTCAGCAATCAGCGTTGTGTGCCATACCTCTTATCGGAACCTCACACTGTAGGGGCATATTAGACCAGTAGTTCTCAACCTTTTTTGGTCCATGCTCCCCTTCACCATATCTTTAGAATGTCATTCTCCCCTCTCGTATTTCCTCCTTATAGCAACCCCACCCCTTTTTTCCCTTACACAGTATACGTAAAATTGGAAGCTAAATTCAATAACACATTATGGAACAAGTCTAGACGTCTACATAAAACGTGATTTACAGGTCTACTTACGTTATAAAACGAATTTCAGAAGGGCGGGAAGTACAGAACCGTAAAATATGGAGGGAAAAACAATACCAAGTAATCGGTTCTTGTATTAACGCGATCTTGAAATAATCTTAATCTCTCTCTCTCTCTCTCTCTCTCTCTCTCTCTCTCTCTCTCTCTCTCTCTCTCTCTCTCTCTTCCCCCCCCCCCCCCCCCCCCCCCGAAATCCTAAAATTTCCCACTATGGAGGGGGGATTCCCCACCTGTTGAGAACCACTGTATTAGGCTGTTACCGGGTCATTTCTGTCTAGTTCCACAATCTCCCACGTACTTCCTGGTCTTCTGGTGCCCTATATCCCCCGTGATTTCCCCCAACCAGCTCACCCCGAGCCCTCCTATCCGGAACTATCTATCACATACAGCTTCGTCCGTGCCCTCCCCATATTACCATGTTCTACTTCTTTATATATATTTTTAGGTCTTCCTCTATTTCTTTTGCCTTGCGGATTCCAGAGACATTTCTAGTTATACTATTCTCAGGTTTTCTCAATGTATGCCCTACCAGCACCATCGTCTCTTGGTTCACTGGGATTTGTCCAGTTCTCTTAGCGATCAGTACCGTGCGGTAGATTTTCTCAGTATGATGCAAGTCTTCGAAATGCCGCCCCTTACGTTTTTTTCTCCCTTTCAAACTGCCATCCCCTTAAGGTGCCGCCTGATGCGACCGTCTCTCTGTATCAAACAATATAAAATGACACAAAGTAGTGCAGCTTTACATAACAGAATTAAGACACATACAGGACGTTGCGGCGATTAGCCTTCATCAGCAAACAAACACATTCACAAACACAACACACAGTCAAAGAGATCTCCTGTGACTACATCAGAAGGTGACGACAGGACGAGAAGAGCAAAAGCATGAAAAAATGAAGGCAATGAAGAGAAAATGAGAATTGAAAAAATGTTAATTGAAAAAAATTTTCGTACTCACCTCACAGTTCAGATCTACTGTGAGGTGAGTACGAACATTTTTTTCAATTAACATTTTTTCTTCAATTAACATTTTCTCTTCATTGCCTTCATTTTTTCATGCTTTTGCTCTTCTCGTCCTGTCGTCACCTTCTGATGTAGTCACAGGAGATCTCTTTGACTGTGTGTTGTGTTTGTGAATGTGTTTGTTTGCTGATGAAGGCTAATCGCCGCAACGTCCTGTATGTGTCTTAATTCTGTTATGTAAAGCTGCACCTAGTTTGTGTCATTTTATATTGTTTACACTCTCACAGCTTTACCGCAGTTCCACCTAATGTTATTCATATTTTTCTCTGTATCAAAGCACGGCACGGCCCTGTCCACGAGCATACATTGGTGGTTCGGTCATACCATCTTATTCCTTCTGTTTAGTCCAGGCACCAATTAATGAATGGTTGTATTTTGTGTTTAAACGACTGGGCCTTGGCCATGTATCTGATCCATACAACTGTTACTGAATTCACGTTAGCATTGAATATTCTAAGTGTAATTAATTTTTGTGCGACTCCCACAAATGTCTTAGAACTGTACAAGCTCCTCTTCACTTTTGTTTTCTTATTTCTATTTCTATTCCCAAATCTTCTGTCTACATTCTTTTCATTTGAAAAAAAAATGTAGACATGTAGAATGTTCTTCTTCTTCTTCTTCTGCATTCATCCGGAGTTTTTTCCCGGATGTGATTGCGTTGTGCCTGTTTACAGCAGAGCTGCGTTCTTGCGCCGTTAGGCCGACACATCCGACTTCTGCGGGCATTTGTTGACCGGGTTAACCTTCCCGGGGTAGAATGTTCTATATGTAGGGGTTCTGGAAGAATCTTAATGCTGAGAGGCAAGAACATAACTTTTATTCAGAAAGCGATGGGAACGATTAGTAGTATGGCTCTTCGCTGGCTGTTGAACGAGGGGACGGAGCGCGTGTAGGAATGTCCTGAGTGCACTGATGTCGGTTCTTACCTTAACTCAACTTGTCTATATTGCTGCCTAACCAGGTTTATTTAAGATTGCGTCTCTTGAAGTGAAGTTTTCACAAAGGGAGATCATATTACCATTAGCTTCATTTATTCTCATTGTCTGCGTCATATCTCATAGCCCTGTGAACTATGTCACCATCGCGTGTCACTGTTGTCTACGTAAGCAACACTTTCGTCTGATCTCAGAAAGTCATCTGACAAGACGAGCATCATTTAGTAGTTCATGTGTAGAAGGTAGCTCTCATCGGGGGGCCGGCCGCAAGATCCTCCCATCTTTCACCCCGTCTCTTGGATTTTTATGCCTTTGGGATCGTGCGTATTATGCAGAAAAACAGATAGATCATCATGGCATGGAGAGAATGGTGCTGTAGGGAGTGACCGAAGGATGTGGCAGACGCCTGAGACTCCGAGGAAAGGTTGGACGGACACTTTAGACGGCTACTGGTACCATTAGTAGTGGGAATCTTCGCTGGCTGTTGAAGACGACACGTATGGGGATGTCCCGATTGTTGTGTTGTCAGCTTGTGATTCAGCCCAAAGCCAAGACTCTTTGATCTTTCGGCAGTTACCCTATGTTTTGAAAAATTCAAGCCAAAGGTGGCTGTGTATCTACCTTAGTTTTGGACAACTCCAGTCTGTACACGCAGGAACCACGCCATGGCTACTGACAGGATCTCCACACTAAGACGGGTACAAATACACTATGTATTGATTGGCGTTCATAGAAGTACAAATTGGTAGTAGACGTACTGTAAGGAACGAAATTGGTTGCACATCATTTACAGGAAGTCCCAGTCAACCCCAGCATTTTTTGGTTGTTTGTGATTTGCTAGGCAAGTTTACGTTCAGTAGTTTCCCATTGCTTGCTGATTTCGAACGCGGGATTACGAATGGCGTTCGCTACCGCATCGTCGCAAACGCCGACTGAGGACACACTTGACAGCATAACAATTGAGAGTTGCATTTAACATGCCGAGATTCGAACCTGTCACCTCCAAATTACGACAGCACCTTGTTGCAACAGTGAGTTTACTTGCGTCACCAACCCGACGCCCGCTGCATAGAGGTCAATCAGACCGTCTAGTAGTGTCTCAAATGTATAAGCAGAAAACTTCACGCTGGAGTTCACAGCCAGCGAACGCAAGCAATAAGCAGAAACAGACGTGTATACGTCAGCATTGGATAATCAACTCCCAACTTCATCATCACGTGTCATGCCGATAAGCGTGGGCGGTCACTTTTCGCCATCTCACACGATCACCAGAGTTGTGGATCAGCTCCTTGTTCTTGTCCTGGTTATGCGATATGGTCAAGCCATTCAGATATTTACCTCTCTGCCTTCCTCTTGTTGTTTTCCTATAAATCTTGCCAGTTACCACAGTCTTCTAGTTTATTTCTTCTACCTATCTTATCTATCCGTCCCGTCTGTCTGTCTGTCTATTCGTCTCGTCTGTCTATCTATCCTTTATCCATCCATATGTCTGTATCCGTCTGCCATCCGTTCATCTGCTCGCCCGTCCGTCCATCTGCTCGCCCATCCGTCCGTCCGCGTGTCCATTTCCTCATCTGCCTACCCCACTCATCAACAGTTATCTACCTCGACATCCATCAGCGCATTCCATCCATCCATCTCGATCACTTGATGCACAAGACCAACAGCAGTGACCTCTAACAGTATACTATGACCACTCTCCTCCCCAAAAAAACGACTACACACCAGTATAACACGATCGTGTAGCAGAACTCAATGCCCGTCTACTGCCACAAGCCGCAGACCATTATTCATCGCGTAAGATTATGTGTCGGGCCCTTGTACACGGTATGTTACCTTTCAGTTATGTCTTAGTAGTGCATTTATGACATCGGCGCCGTAATACTGGCTCGGGAGTTTTCTACACTGCATTCAAGGCGCTTTATTTGTTTGCGTATGGTTTAGTCTTTCATATTCAGTCTTCGCTAGAGACCGTGTATCTGTGCTAGGGGTGTCGACGAGGTAATTAAGAAGTAGTTACTGAAGATGTGTTGCCACCGAACGCTGGGCACTGAGGTATGTGATATGCATTTTACGTTTGGTTTCACGCGTGCTGGAAACCAAAAATAATATGTTGTTGCAGTTTTCTTATTCTTGCCAATTTTAGGCAATCAAAGAGATGTGCTGTATGGGGGTGTGGTGTTCAGCTTTCACATATACTAGGTCACGGTAAAATGAAGCAGCGAGAACAGCTACCCTCTTGTGTAGCATTAACTTGCCTTATACTCTCCAGACACTTATGACCATTACGGATAAACGGAAATCGAAAATTTAAAAGGAACTGAAAAGCAAGAAGATCGACTTAATTGCATGGGTTTTATTTTGTGGTCCATCTAGCCCAGTAGATGGAGCGACAAACATGGACCACACACATCGTAGCTCCGGCGGCAACCCCCAGGTCTAATGACACAAAATATAACCAGTCCTGCTTAGGACTAACTCGAAAGAGAGCAAAAATAGAAAGATAAGATGGGTCGCAGAGGTGTTACCAAGGCACCAGGGCCAGGTTCTATACTGGCCAAGACCTATCTATTGACGCGTCCTCGTCGAGCGTCCTGGGCAACATGTCCCTTTTGGGCCCTGGCTAAAGTCAGTAGGATCGTTGATTCCTCCGAAGTCGGAGAGTGTCTGCCTGCACAGCGAGGAACCACCAGTCTGCACACCAATAAGCTAGACATGGGACAACGGATACTCACGCAAACCTCAGGTCCTGTATGACATCACACTGATATTGGACAACAGGATGTCTTCATCCGACATACAGGACTTCGCGCTGGAGTTCATAGACAGCGAACACAAGCAAGCAAGAAAGATAAGATCTCTCTCTCTCTCTCTCTCTCTCTCTCTCTCTCTCTCTCTCTCTCTCTCTCTCTCTCTCTCTCTCTCTCTCTCTCTCTCTCTCTCTCTCTCTCTCTCTCTCTCTCTCTCTCTCTCTCTCATTCCTTCCCGCCTCCTTATATATACTGAGCTGAAGCAAACAATGGAATGACGGAGTTGGATAAGGAACCCAAGACCGCCCCAACACTTTGCCACGTAGACCCCCTTATTGATTCGTCTTCAGTTTGAAAGAGTTGTTGACTGGGTCCCAGTAGTGCACTGCTCGGGGGCGGACACCTGGGCACTACCAGCGATTAAACCCAGGCCTTCTGCTCTCTATGCCAGCCTACCCCGTGCTCTGCATCAGCGGCTCGGTGCATGCGGAAATTTATTAGTTCGTAAAGTAACATCAGTAAACAAACAGCAGTCTGACAGAATGAACAGTCAAGGCGAGAGACATACATTGTTGGAGAACCATTGTAGACAACCTTCATTGTGGAGACCTGATTGGTTGAAAATAGGTAAAGGCCCTGTTTACTCGCCCTAAGATGACATATGCCGGTCTCCGTGGCAAAGAGCTTACGGACGCGATTCGCAAACCAGTTTACCTGCATTCGAAACACAGCTGCGACCGATTTGACAGCAGACCGCGTTGCGCTGGGTTTTAACGATTAGGTATGGGAGCCGGTCATTCAGAAAGCTATGGCAAACTACTGAAAGTAAACTTGCCAAGATATCAACAGTAAAATGCTGGTGTTGATAGCGATGTCCTGTAAAAGGATATGCAAAACAAAGGTGGCATTTGGTTCTAGGTCCATATTTTTCTATAATCAATCGCCTTTATTTCCCTAGGTATTTCCTGATACCCATTTAAAACCAGGTCGACCTTGTTAACGATTCGAGTTCTCTGATGCGAATCGAACCCACGACTACCGTGCCGACAGGCGAGCGTCTAACCACAGCGTTACCATGGCTACCCATGTTAACTGAACCGGTGTTGGTGTGCGGAGTCTCCAGCCACTCCGCCTTCTGGTTCTGTTCTTCCTCTTCTTCTTCTGCTGCTTCTTAAACATCAAGGCAATTTATTCCCGTGGACACAGATGCAACTGATTCCTTTGAACGACAAGGCCACGTGTCACTTTGACTACCGAGGCAAATTTCTGCCATTAAACATCATTGCCTCTTCCTTCCCTTGATGATCCTTGATCACCAGACAACATTTTGCCCTGGAACTTAGCGCCAACATATTCTTGTCAAGTAAACGCACGAACAATGCATCTAATTGCCGAATGACACCAAACATGGCGGTCGATCTGAAACAAACATATCCTGCTAACAATACACCCAATCGCCGAAAGACACCAAACATGGCGGCCGATTTGAAACAAATCTGTTTGCCGTAGCGATAATCTCAACATGGCCGCTTGAATATTAAGATCTCATTTCAATGCCCACATTCTGCAGATTCCGAGGGAGGTCGTGTGCCAGCGCAAATGGCTCGTTTTAGCGTGTTGTCTGTTTTTCCTTGCCTCGCCGCTGTTATCAATCTTATCTGTTCTTCACAAAAGGTTTGATTTATTTACTTTCCTCCTCGATTTTTGCCTTGTTTTATTAGTTTTTTGTTCGACTTATTTTGCCTATTTAATGGGGGTTTTTTCTGTGGAAAAACTGTGAGTGGAGAGCATATATACATAAACCGAAATAAAACACAGTCATACACATTGGGTAAGCCTTTACTTCAAAGTACACAAACAGTCAGGTGTTAGCCAGATATGGCTGAGCTACCGTATGGCTGTAGACTGTGCGCTAGCCAGACATGGCTGAGCTACCGTATGACAGTAGACTGTGCTCTTACCAAACCCGACACCCTGCATTGTGCCAACGGCTTCGGGCGGGTGGGCGCAGTTGAGAGGGTACAGTCCCTGTCATAATGCGAAAAAGTGCAACCTAAAGACTAAATGTCATAACAGGGCAGACAAGGCCCTAAGCCTTGATCGGCAGCTTGTGTAGGATCGGAGCTCCGACAAGCTGACAGAGCATTGCTTTGCTGATTCGGCAGCTTTTGCAGCTTGTCTTGTTTCAGATGTATTTGTGTTACCTTTCTCCTGAGGTAAAATAGGCAGGCCGAGAGAGGGATCATATGCTGCATGAACTACTCCACAATTCAGCCCAGGTTTTATGCTAGGGAGGGTTATAGCTCCGTCATAAACTTATCTTCACAGCTAAGACGGTTGGTGCCAGTACAAAGTACACACGATCAGCAACGGCCATTGTACATTGTAGTAACAGGAGACACACAGACGCACGCACGCACGCGCAGCCCCCCCCCCCCCCCCCCCCATATTTTTTTTCAATATTACACTGATTGATAGATTGATTTAGGAATCGACATCACAGCATTCGGGGCATTCCCATAAGCGCTCCGTCCCCATCCTCAGCAGCCAACGAAGAATTCCAACACTAATAGTACCAGTAGCAATCTGATTATATGTCCGTCTCGCCTTTCCTCTGAGCGCTTGAGCGTCGGCCAGATCCCCTCATCACTCCTCGGTGTCTCATTCGTGCCAGACCATGGTAATCCTTTGCTCCTCCGAGGTGTGCACGTGCTCCCACAAGGCCGCAACCACGTCTGCCTTGTCATGTATCAATACTCCACCAAGTTATGCAGAGCCAGCCAATCTGTCTGTCTGTTCATTTCCCAGCACATCGGCATGCCCAGGAGAAAAGATCCAGGCGATGCTTGTCACCCGTGACCTCCGAAGTGAAGCAAGCCACTCCGCACGAAGCCTGCCCGTCCTCACCCTCGTCAGCATGCTTTCTGAGTCAGTTACAATCACGATGTGTGTGTGTGTGTGTCGTGTTCTCCATCCAGCAGAGAGCCGCAGTGACCGCCTCCACCTCCTTTCTTAAGTTGGATGTTGTGGTATCATATGCCAGGTTCTCCTGCCCCAAACGTCGACCTTTGGCTTTGAACCCCCAGCCACTTTTCTCACCTCTTGACACCGAACCATCTGTGTAGATAATCACATCACTGAAGATCTAGAAAACAGAAATAACGATTACATCAAAAACAAAGATAGCACCAGAGTGTGACATTAAAACAGAACTCAACATGCTTGACCAAGTCAGTATTCAAACACTTGGGAACAGTCGTGTCGGAAGATGTGTGATCGGTATTCAGAATAGAATGTATCAAACAAAAGCTGCGTTTACGAAGATAAAGAGTATCTTATGCAATAAATCTTTTTAGTGACTGTCAACTGAGGCTACTGACATGTTATATCGAATCTCTTCTACTGTATGGTCGTAGATCTTTGAATGTGAACCAACAAATTACTGGTATATAGACCTTGGACACAACGGAGCTGTGGTGTCAGAGAAGAATTCCCTAACACCTCTGACTGCCAGAGTGACTAATATATGTCTAAACGGGGCTAATGAAATAAGAACATGACACTGAATTATTATAGATACACTGCAATGTTTGTTCACATAATGATAAGAGAGACATTGGAGAACATCGCGACAACTGGATACAACAGCGATAACAGACGAGTCGAAGGGGTAGGGGTGGGGCGAGAGTGATGCTGGATGGCCTACAGCAGTGGCGTGGAGGGATATCATCACTAAGATTGATCCATGACACCAAGGACCAAGGTCTATGCAGTGACATGATGGCCTGCGCCATTTGGCAAGGCATATGATATAATAGCGACGACGATGGTGACGGGGCTTGTGTACGGCAAGTTCTTATTCAGTCTAGTTGGTCATGCGTCGAAGTACATTTATTCCTGCAACGAGACGCTGTCGTAATTAGGAGGTGGCAGGCTCGAATCCCGGTCTGTAACTATAGCTTTAAATGTGTATACTGTCCAGTACGTCCTCTAGTCTCTAATTCTCACACCTACCTCTACGAGCGCCAACAAAACTTGTGTATTTATTCATTATTTATCTTGATGGCCTCACAAGGTTCCCTAATTCTTCTTCTTCTGCGTTCATCCGGAGTTGTTTTTTTTTTGGTGTGGGCGTGATTGCGTTGTGCCTGTTTACAGCAGAGCTGCTTCTTGCGCCGTTAGGCCGACACATCCGACCTCTGCGGGCATTTGTTGACCGGGTTAACCTTCCTGGGGGTTTCTTAGGACGTTTGACTCTCACTGTTGTGGTGTTATCCCCCATCCCAGCTGGCCCATATAGAACAGCCAAAGACATCCTGGTCAGCCCTCAGGGGAAGGCAGGGGCAGACCATGGGCATTCCCCGCCGTCCAAGGAGGCTTCCATACTTGCAGAGCCGACACACAGCGCTCTGGTACTGGGCTCACCCAAGGAATCGTCACGTCCTGCACATGGCTGCTTAGCCCCACTTCCGTATATTGGGCCTTCCGTTCACCATAGGCAGTTCTTCCGGAAACCAGAAGTATGCAGTCTGCAGATGACATCCACACAGTGAGCTTTCGTTTAGGACTTTTCACATAATGGAGTTGCTATCCGAGCAATATTCCATGTCGTGCCACTAGGACACTTTTACACGTTTTATGAAGGACACACAGTGAGCTTTTGATTCTGACTTTCCACGTAATGGATTTGCTATCCGAGCAATATTCCATTTCATGCCTCTGGGACGCTTTTGTAACTGACATACCTGTGGTATGAAGTGTGGCAGTCTAAATACTTCTTCATGCACCTTAAATGTCAACCTGAATGTAGTTAAAGTAAGCTGCAGTCAACTTGAGGTTGTTGATAACTCCATAGAGCTTGTCCTCAAATGAAGCTGGTGTGGGCCAAAATATCTTTCTCTGTTCTGCATATATTGGGCACTCTTGCAGCAAATGTTTAGCTATCATTTTACCAGTTCCACAATTACATTCATCAGTATCTCATATCTTTAGTTTATTGTACAAGTGGTATTTCAGCCTGTTATGTCCTGTGCAGTCTGAAGATTGCTACTTGTTCTCTTCGGTCGAGTTTGTAATATGCATCATCCTTCTGGTGGCTTGGATGCTCTGATTCCCTTCTTCTTCTTCTTCTTCTTCTTCTTCTTCGTTCATCCGGAGTTTTTTTTCCGGATGTGATTGCGTTGTGCCTGTTTACAGCAGAGCTGCGTTCTTGCGCCGTTAGGCCGACACATCCGACTTATGCGGGCATTTGTTGACCGGGTTAACCTTCCCGGGGGTTTCTTAGGACGTTTGACTCTCACTGTTGTGGTGTTATCCCCCATCCCAGCTGGTCCATATAGAACAGCCAAAGATCCTGGTCAGCCCTCAAGGGAAGGCAGGGGCAGACCATGGGCATTCCCCGCCATCCAAGGAGGCTTCCATACTTGCAGAGCCGATACATAGCGCTCTGGTACTGGGCTCACCCAAGGAATCGTCACGTCCTGCACATGGCTGCTTAGCCTCACTTCCGTATATTGGGCCTTCCGTTCACCATAGGCTGTTCTTCCGGAAACCAGAAGTATGCAGTCTGCAGATGACATCCACACAGTGAGCTTTCGATTCGGACTTTCCATGTAATGGATTTGCTATCCAAGCAATATTCCATTTCGTGCCACTAGGACACTTTTCCACCTTTATGAAGCCCACACAGTGGGCTTTTGATTCAGACTTTCCATGTAATGGATTTGCTATCCAAGCAATATTCCATTTCGTGCCACTAGGACACTTTCCACCTTTTATGAAACCCACACAGTGGGCTTTTGATTCGGACTTTCCACGTAATGGATTTGCTATCCAAGCAATATTCCATTTCATGCCACTAGGACACTTTTCCACCTTTTATGAAGCCCACACAATGGGCTTTTGATTCGGACTTTCCACGTAATGGATTTGCTATCCAAGCAATATTCCATTTCGTGCCACTAGGACACTTTTCCACCTTTTATGAAGCCCACACAGCGAGCTTTCGATTTGGACTTTCCACATAATGGATTTGCTATCCAAGCAATATTCCATTTCATGCCTCTGGGTCTTCATGCACCTTTAAATGTCAACCTGTATATAGTTAAAGTAAGCTGCGGTCAACTTTAGCTTGTTGATATCTCCATAGAGCTTGTCCTCAAATGAAGCAGGTGTGGGCCAAAATATCTTTCTCTGTTCTGCATACGTTGGGCAATCCTGCAGCAAATGTTTTGCTGTCATTTTTCCAGTTCTACAATTACATTCATCGGTATCTCCTATCTTTAGTTTATTGAACAAGTGGTATTTCAGCCTGTTATGTCCTGTGCGGAGTCTGAATATTGCTACTCGTTCTCTTCGGTCGAGTTTGTAATATGCATCATCCTTCTGATGGCCTGGATGCTCTGATTCCCATTTGGTTCTATAAGTGCTTTTTATCAACCTCTTTGCCTCATTATAGGTTATGTCTATGTCAGGCTGTGGTAGTCGTCCACCATCTTTTGCTAGTCTGTCAGCCTCTTCATTCCCAGGTATACTGCAATGTGATGGGGTCCACTGTATTACAACTTTTTTGGATTTCTGGCATAGACCATGGAGTGTTGCTCTTAGGTTAGCTAGTTCTGTGCTGTTTTTGCTATTCAGTATTGAGACAGCTGACTTTGCATCTGTGAAGATAGCTATTTGCTTCTCTTTATTTTCCTCCATCAAAAGCATTTCTGCTGCAGTTTTTAAATCCTCTACCTCCGCTTTGAAGTTACTTGAAAATTTCCCAGTTACCACTGAATGTGTTTTTTTCTCTCCATTTTTTGAATTTAGCAGAATACCTCCTCCATTTTCTATTGAAGTTTTGGCTGATCCATCTGAAAATGCATGGGTCCAATTGCTGCATGGGTAATGTTCTTTAATTATTTTAGGGTTATTTTTCTTCTTTCAGTTTCGTTCTGAGTGTTCTTTTTCTCAATACCAGGAATGTTTTCTATCATCTCAGGCAGTTGCTGCTGTCTCCAAGCTGGGAACTTGTGTGCATTGTAAATGGGTTTGACTATTGACATAGTATGGCATCTGCCCTAATCTTTCATTTTGCAGTTTCTACAAAGCTGCCCCGCATCAGCCTTCCCTTTCCAAAACCATTAAATCTGTTGTACATAGGGTGGTCTGTCAATCTTCTAAATTGCTCTGCTTGTTGCTGGGCTCTGCTATCTCTTCTGTCCTGCATTGGTTGTAAACAAGTGATCTTTTCTAGTTCATTAATAGGCGTTGTCTTCAGGCTTCTAGTTTTGATTCGCATTCCTTGATTTTGGACTCTATTTATTTTGTTAAAGTTTGACTTAGCTGCTGTTGCCCAAGCTGTAATGCCATATTCCAGTACTGGCCTCACCCGTCCAGTATATAACTTGAGAACTTTCTCATCTGCACCCCACGTTGTACCAGCAAGCTGTTTCATGATTGCCATTCTTTGCCTTGCTCTTGTTCGATTTTTCTCAACCTGTGTCTTCCATGTCAGACGACGATCAAAGTTAACCCCTAGATAGTTTGGATTTTCTTCATGGCGCAATATTTTTCCATTCAATACCAGCTTAGGTTGCTGAGTTTTATTTGAAAGGGAGAACACTGTGCATGTTGTTTTCTCCTCACTTATCTTCACTAGCCATGATTTTGACCAGTCCTCTAGCGCTAATAAGGCTTGCTGTATTCTGCTGTTAGCTGTACTAATATATTCTTCAGATGTCCATATGGCTAGGTCATCTGCAAAGGAGGATGTGTGTACTCTGGCTGGAAAATTTTCTGTGATGTCATTTATATATGCTAGGAATAATGTTGGTGAAAGAACTCCTCCTTGGGGGACACTGTCCTCCAACAGCATAATTTTGCTGGTTTGTCCTTGTACTTTTGTCCTGGCAGTTCTGTTCTCAAGGTAATGGATGATCCATTTATACATTTTCCCACAAACATGCATTTTTGCAGTTTTACTTTGTCCTTCCTTCCATACTTTATCAAATGCTTTTTCAAAATCTATCCAGACCGCTAGTGTGTATTTTTTCTCTTGGAAGGCATCTTCTATTCCCTGGGATATATAGGTTATTTGATCTTCAGTGGATCTGTACTTTCTGAATCCTGCTTGGTGTGGTGTTAAGAGTTTGTTTTCTTCCAGATGCCATGTTAGCCTGCCATTGATAATGCGTTCCATTAATTTTCCTACACAGCTAAGCAGACTGATAGATCGATAGCCATTTGGTTCTTCCAGGTCTTTTCCTTTCTTTGGGACTGGTATTAGTATAGCTTCCTTCCATTTGGGCCCCCCCCGTGGGGAACTTTTTTTTCCTTCTTTCTTTTTTATTTTTTTTTTT
>JACEFZ010023585.1:0-12500 GCA_014155875.1 Cepaea nemoralis
GTTACCAGTTCTCTATCTTCTTTATCATTAACAATGATTGTTCATTATGAATGTAGCACATTTCTTCACCGTTCATCCACGAACACTTTTATTTTCAACAAGTTCTTGATAAGTATTTTTTTCAATAATTCAATTCTTGACTTGCCGTGACGATTTTGTTGTCGTGACTTATTTCTGCACGCTTCATGGGGATACCGTATGAAGTTGATATAATCTGTAACATTCTATTACTATAAACTTTCACAATTACTTCAAATCGATCACATACTGTAATGTTAAAGCATAGTTCAAACATCACTTTGGAAAACATTACATTTATGTAGTTCTAATATATTATATCGTCACGAGATATCAATCGGCGAGCCGCCATGTCTGCCAGGGAGCGACTGACTGGTAGCGCATGACATAATAGGCTTTTGAATGTCATTTAGCGAATGACGAGTATTAAATGTCAGAACACCCATATATAGGTCCTGATGGAATAATCTTTCTCTCTGATTGAGTGTCGACCTTTCTAGGGGTATACTATTCATTCAGTCCTCCCCTGGCAGTTTTTTTAAAGCTCTTCTTTCTGTCGATCCTCAACTTCACACCTCTTTTAAAACACCACACAGTGCGAATTTCGTCATTCTATTCCTGAATCTAGTACACAGTGAAGGCTCGACATTTGCGCACAGAAATACACGACACTAAATTACAATCTAAACCTATCTACACAAGTAATAACATGGTAGGCGTATTCTGTGCCCATAACAATCTTCTGTATCATCGTGGTGCGTCCGATCACGCTAACACCCACGACTCGAATGAATCTGAATGCCCTTGTCACCTTCGCGATCACGTGTGTTCGCTCCGGTGACAATCTCGCTCGTCACGTGGGTCACGATCCACTGATCGTGCACCGTCCTTCTGGGTGACTTTTCGTCACTACGCCATGAGCTACACTTCGCTCCATGGCACCATCTTCCTGTGTTAGACTATCAACTCTATAGATCAGGTATGGAACTGATCTTGAATCCCAAGAATGTGTTAGTTAAGGGTTGATGAACTCTATAATCAAACCGGTCTAGTCCTGCAGAGAAGATGTCCTGTTGGAAAACTGAAGTGTAAATGTTATATTTACAACGTTAGCGCCGAACGTTGGGCGGCGCTTACCAAACCCGACACCCCACATTGTGCCAACGGCTTCGGGCGGAAGAGCGCAATTGGGAGGGTACAAGCCTTACCCTGGTGCGAGGAAATGCAAGCTAAAGACAAAATTGTCATGGCAGGGCAGACCAGGCCCTAAGCCTTGGTTGGCGACTGGTCTAGGATCGAAGCTCCGACAGGCGGACAGTTAGAGCATTGCTTTTCTGATCCGGCAGCTTCTGCAGCTTGTCTTGTTCCAGATGTAGGGGTGTTACCTTTCCTCTGGAGTGAACTAGACAGGCCGAGAGAGGGATCATGCTGCATGGGCAACACATGATCTCTATATTTTAGCCCAGGCTTTGTGCTATGGAGAGGCAATAACTCCATCCCTGGTCTTAACTGGTCTCGGAATCAAAGCGAGAGGCAACTGTTACGGGTTATAAGTCCTTGTCAGTTGGCGTAGACATGGGGCGCCACGCGTTGCCTCTGACGGTGGGAGACACCTATAGGTGTCACTGATCAGCTACCGCCCGCCTCAAGCTGGGCAGCCCCCAGCCAATTGGGTGCTGATCCGCCACAGCCTGCCTGCTTCAATGGGTGCTTGGGGCTAGGACAAAATCTGAATCGCAGGCTGTAAAACCAATGCACCAGGTACAAACAAAAATAAAAATAGAAACCTCAAGCTACGGCTTGCAACCTGGAACGTGAGAACCATGTGTCCAGGATTTTCCACTGACTTGACCAATATTGACGATGTGAGAAAAACGGCTGTGATTGATGCCGAACTCAATCGTCTTAACATTGATATTGCTGGCCTGCAGGAGACTCGCCTCGCTGAGGAAGGGTCACTCAGGGAAAACAACTACACCTTTTTCTGGAAGGGTAGAGGGCAGGCAGAAAAAAGGCAACACGGTGTGGGCTTTGCAGTGAAGAATTCGCTACTGGGAATGATTGAAATTCCAGCAGGAGGAAATGAAAGACTATTATCCCTGCGCTTGGCAACCTCTTGTGGGTTTGCCACCATTATTACTGCATATGCACCGACACTCGATTCCTCTGATGATGTGAAGGATTTGTTCTATGAGGAGTTAGACTCCGTGATCAAGGCAGTTCCAAAATCTGACTACATTTATATGCTCGGTGATTTCAATGCTCGTGTGGGCAAGGACTCGAGTTCATGGCCAGTGTCCCTTGGAAAATACAACATCGGTCGCATGAATGAAAATGGGCAAAGGCTGCTGGAGCATTGCACCAGTAATGACCTATGTATTACAAACTCTTTTTTTAAAACAAAAGAGATGCATAAGGTCACATGGAAACATCCAAGATCCGGCCATTGGCACCAGCTGGACTTCATCATCACACGGAGACAACATCTGAACCATATATCATTGACTCGTAGTTACCACAGTGCTGACTGTGATACAGATCATTCTTTGGTTGTTGCAAGAGTTAGACTGAGACCAAAGAGAATCTACACAGCTAAACACAAATCTAGCCCCAGGATTAATATTATTAACACTCATGATCCTGAAAAGTGCTTTCAGTTTCAACAGCAACTTGAAGACGCTTTCACTGATACACCAGAAAATTGTACAGTAAATGAAAAGTGGGGTCAAATTAAGGAAACTCTTTATAAAACTGCCGTAGGGGTTTACGGCACTGTGGATCATAAGAGGCAGGACTGGTTTGCGGCCAACAGCGAGACTCTGCAGCCCTTGATTGATAAGAAGAAGAAAGCTCTCTTAAGAAACAAGGAAAGACCAACGCGTAACACTCTGAGTGAGCTAAGGCAAGCTAGGAAGGATGTGCAAAAGGCTGCCAGGCAGTGTGCAAATGATTATTGGATCAAGTTATGTGAGTCCATTCAAATCGCAAGTGATAAGGGAGACATAAGAAGCATGTATGAAGGAATAAAGAAAGCCTGTGGTCCAGTGATCAAAAGAAGTGCACCATTGAAAACCTTGACTGGAGAAGTCATCACTGATAAGAAACAGCAGATGGACAGATGGGTAGAGCACTATTTGGAGCTTTACTCAAGTGAGACCAAACTAGCGGATGATGCCCTCAACGCCATAGAGGCTCTACCAACTCTTGACCACCTGGACACACTTCCCACCATAACAGAAGTTAAGTGTGCTATAAATGAACTTGCATCTGGCAAGGCTCCAGGTAAGGATGGGATTCCAATAGAGGTTATCAGGAGTGGGCAAGACACACTCACTATACAGATCCACCAGCTAATAGAGCTATGCTGGCGTGAAGGACAAGTCCCACAGGATTTCAAAGATTCAAGCATCATAACACTGTACAAGAACAAGGGCGATCGGAGCGACTGCAACAACTATAGGGGTATCTCACTTCTGTGTATTGTTGGAAAAGTATTTGCCAGAATTGTTCTGCGCAGACTTCAAGTCCTAGGAGATCAAGTCTACCCCGAATCACAGTGTGGCTTTCGACAGAACCGGTCTACCACTGATATGATATTCTCATTGCGACAAATGCAAGAAAAATGCCGTGAACAGAATCAACCACTGTTTATTGCCTTCATCGACCTCACAAAGGCATTTGATTTGGTCAGTCGTGAGGGTCTGTTCAAGGCACTAAAGAAGATTGGCTGCCCACCAACTCTTCTGTCCATTGTGGAATCGTTCCACACAGGCATGAAGGGTATAATCAAGTTTGATGGTGCAACTTCTGAAGAATTTGAAATCAAGAGTGGAGTTAAGCAAGGTTGTGTACTAGCTCCCACCCTCTTTGGAATATACTTTTCACTTCTACTGAAATATGCATTTCGTGATCAGGATGGTGGTATATACATTCACTCACGCTCAGATGGCGGCCTCTACAATGCTCAGAGATTGAAGGCTAAGACCAAAATTAGGAGGGTACTGATCAGAGAGTTGCTTTTTGCAGATGATGCTGCAGTTACGACCCACTCTGAGGAAGAATTGCAATGTCTACTATCTGCATTCTCCAATGCTTGTTCTGAATTTGGTTTAACAATTAGCAAAAAGAAGACACAGATTATGTCACAAGGTGCACATGGGGTACCATCAATCTTTATTGACGACGCCGAACTAGAGATAGTAGACCATTTTACATATCTAGGATCAGTGGTAAATAGCAAATTATCCCTAGATCAGGAAATCAACATCCGGATTGGTAAGGCAGCAACAACAAGGAACAGGTTAAGAAAAAGAGTCTGGGAGAACAGGAAGCTTACTGCCAAAACAAAAGTCCTTGTCTATCAAGCCTGTGTCCTTAGTACTCTTCTCTATGGCAGTGAAACCTGGACAACTTACTCACACCAAGAGAACAATTTAAACAGCTTTCATATGCGGTGTCTGCGAAGAATTCTTGGTATTAAGTGGCAAGACAAAATCACAAATACTGAAGTATTGGAAAGATCAGGTTGTGTGACAGTTTATTCCATGCTCAGTCTTCGTAGACTTAGATGGATAGGACATCTTAGGAGGATGGATGATGGTAGAATACCAAAGGATATCTTTTTTGGTGAACTACAGATGGGTAAGAGATCTCAGGGTCGGCCTCTACTACGATACAAAGATGTGTGTAAGCGGGACATGATTGATACAGGCATTGATAATGCACATTGGGAGCAAGTCGCCGCTGAACGTGTTGCATGGAGTGCAAACATCAGAAATGGAATAAAGTCAAAGGAGAAAATTATTGCAGAAAAGTCACACACCAAGCGTTTGAGACGTAAGATGGTGCATGATGGTGGAAATGACCACGTGTTCACATGCACCCACTGTGAACGGACATTTACAGCTCAAATTGGCCTTATCAGTCACACTCGCTACCGCCATAGTTAAAAGTTATTATGCCTTTTTAAAGCACAAACTATCGTCTGTCAAGACGGCAAGGTGCCAATGAAATGTTATATTAGGAGCGTTCATTTGAAATCCGTTCGAGCCGCACCGAGCGTTATTGCGTACGTTGAACATAATCATCTCATAGTCATGTGATAGGAACTGACAAATGAATAAAAGAGCACGTGCTTATCGTCCCATGATGCATATGTTCTGTTTCTGACCGTTGAGAAAATGGCCGGGTTGATCAAAAATCCGCCAAAGAAGCTCAAAGAGCGATGATTCAGTTTCTTTCATTTGAAGGGTGTCGACCAGTGGACATTCATCGAAGAATGCAGGCAGCGTACAGTAACAAATGTGTGTCAAAGACAACAGTGATACACTGGGCACGAATGTTTCGGAAAGGACGTCAGTTCACGACAGATCTTCGACGGCCGTGTCAAGCGCATATTGTTGCAACAGAAAAAACCATCGCCAAAATTGATTAAGCAGTACAGATGAACCGTTGTCGAAGCATACTTTCGCTAGCGAAAGAATTTGATGTGTCAGTTGGGACAATTCAAAAGGTCGTTCGTAAGAAACTGCAATATCGGAAGGTGTGTTCACAGTGGGTACCACGGATGTTGACCGACCACCAAAAAGAAGAACGCAAGAGATGGTGTTTGAACCACTTGTTGCGTTACAAAGTGGAGGGTGATGCATTCTCTTCCGCATAGTGGCAGACGATGAATCATGGTACCACCACTTTGAGCCGAGCAGCAGAAGAGAGAGCATGCAATGGAAGCATGCTGGATCACCAAAAGCCAAAGAATTCAAGTTACAGGTTTCCGCTGGTAAGGTTATGCTGAGCGCATTTTTTGACCATGAAGGGCTATTGTTGGCCGACTTTAAAGAACCTGGTGTGAACATCAACTCTACCCACTACTTGGAAACACTATACAAGCTGCAAAAAGCCATCAAGAATAAACGACGCGGCATGCTTTCTCGCGGTGTGATTTTGTTGCACGATAATGCTCGTCCGCATGTTACAAAGATTATGCAGGAAGCATTACCTTGGAAGAAGTGGGAAATTCTGCAACATCCAGCCTTTAGTCCTGATTTGTCACCATGTGCTTTTCATTTGTTCGAACCTCTAAAAAAGCTCTTAAGGGGCAACGATTTCACACAGATGCGGACGTAATGAACGCGGTAAACACTTGGTTCAATGAGCTACCACAATCCGTTTTTGCGGACGGCATTCACCGCCTACCTCAACAATGGGATGCTTGCCTGAATGCCTACGGCGACTTCTTCTGACCAACCCATGGTGCATAATTCATTCAAAATGAATGCTTTGTTTAATTCTACCACACCTGTTAATGTTTCTTTCATGCTTTTGTAATAAAGCCATTTGAACGGGTTTTAAATAAACGACCCTTATTTAAGATAGCATGATACTCGTCCAGATGGATTGGTACACATGAGTTGTTATTGCTACAGGATCCCCCTTTTTGTATGTTGACGAGGGTACGATTCACCTCAAGTTCAGCCAGGGAGTGAAGACTCGTCACCACATCAAAACTACTACACGGAAGTCTTCACCAGATGAGAAGACCCACCGCCTGGCTGGCACACACACACACACATACACGCACGCACGCATGCACACACAGACACACACGCACACACACACACACAGCCGGAGAAGATGTGTGACCCTCATGACTCCGGTCTAGTGCCGCGGGGTAGACTCTACAACCATCAGGTGATATCTTCTCAATCGACCCACATTTGTGCTATTTCACTGACGGTACACTCCTGACTCCCTCGAAGCAACCACCGTTTTTATACTGTTATTAGAGCCGTCTCTAATAAAGATTTCTATTTTCTCTTTCCTCGACGTTGGGTTGTTAGTATTGTTAAGTTAGGCCTCTGTTGTAGATAGTAACCTTAGTCTGTATCCTTCGTCCGTGGTCTTTAGTTGGGTGACATCAGCACAGACATGGACATAATTTATAGCACAGTAACATCGATTATAACTCCGGGAATGGGGATCCCATCCTGCTACAGAAATACCATAATGTGATACACAAGTAATTGGGAATATTCTTTAACAAGTGAATCGGTACAGTCATCTCGGAACAGTCATAACATCTGATGAGAGATGCCTTTAATAGATTAGAACACGAATCGTTATAGCAAAAGTAGCTTTTGCAAGATGAAAAAGTATTAACCAATAAAATGATGCCAATTTCAACTAGAAAAAGAGTGCTGATGTGTTACTTAGAACCTATAATTTTGAATGGATGTGAAACATACACAATGACCCGACAAGCTGCGCAATATATAATGGCAGTGGAAATGTCGTTTCTGAGAAAAATGCAAAGAATACCATGAACACACAGAAAAACTAATGAGTAAGTCCTACAAGAAACAAACTAAAGCCGTAAACTGATCAGAGAAATAAAATGTAAACAGTCAAGACTTTTTTGGGCACGTTATGAGAATAAATAATATAGACAACTTGATGACAACTGGCAAGCTTGAGGACAAAAGAACCCGGGGAAGGCAGAGAAGTAAATACCTGGATGGCTTGGCCACGAGGTATGGTCGAGACAAGAACACTGAGCTGATCCAAGACTATGGTGATCGAGTGAATGGCAAAATATCACCTCCCACGCTTATCGGCACGGCACATGATGATTATGAGAGAAATTAACCTTATGTGAGAAATGACTAGCAAGAGAGGCAATGGGTGGACTAAAGAAATTAACCTTTGGTGGGAAGATAGTAGGAAGTGAGGCAGAGAAGGCGTGAAAGGACGCACGTGAAAAGCTCAAATAATAGGAGAACAAATATATATATATATATATATATATATATATATATATATATATATATATATATATATATATATATATATATATATATATATATATATATATATAAACACGATGTATGTATGTCCGTCCGTACTTTATGCGTTCACGAACGGTCCATCCGATTGAGATGAAATTTTCTACACGTTTTCTTTTCATTCCTGTGCAACTTTCTGTCATAGTTTTTTAGTGTAAAATCGGCTACTTACTTACTAAAATTTAATATTTCAATTTTCATTATAATTTCTATATAGCAAGGGGACTTAACTCTAGAAAAGTTATTTCAAGGGGCATAACTTTTAATAACATTTCTATATACTTTATAGTCATATTGTTGCATCGTTTTCAAAGATTTATAAACTCTTTGTCTATAGTTATTTACAGGCATATGAGTTATAATAAATAATGATATAATCTTTAAGGCATTTTTAAAGTTTTCATAAAAATAATGCATAACATTGTAACATATCTTTTATGCTTAAAGAAGTTATCTACAGCCATGTAGGTGATTAAAAACAGTTTTCATTAAAAATAATGGATGGTGTGTGGAAGGACATTCTTTTAAGTTACTGGAGCTGGGCGAAGCCACGCCGGGTCAGATAGATAGACAGACAGACAGACAGATAGTCGGGAACGGGAGCTTATATGATTACTTATATGAATTAAATGAGATGCTCCCCACCAGGGACTGAGTGAAGCCGGGCCGGCTCAGACAGACAGACAGACAGACAGATAGTCGGGACCGGGAGCTTATATGACTATGTATATGAATTAAATGAGATACTCCCCACCAGGGACTGGGTGAAGCCGGGCCGGGTCAGACAGACAGACAGATAGACAGACAGACAGACAGATAGTCGGGAACGGGAGCTTATATGACTACTTATATGAATTAAATGAGATGCTCCCCACCAGGGACTGGGTGAAGCCGGGCCGGGTCAGACAGACAGACAGACAGACAGACAGACAGACAAGCAGACAGACAGACAGACTGATAGATAGATAGATCCCCTCCAGGGACTGGGTGAAGCCGGGCCGGGTCAGCTAGTGTATATATATATATATATATATATATATATATATATATATATATATATATATATATATATATATATATATATATACCGGCTCCGTGGCCGAGGGGTTAGCAGCTTTCTCCGCTAACTCCGAATACTCTCGTCACTTGACGCGACGAGAATTAGCAGTGGTTCGAATCGCAAAAGTGACTTATGAGATTATGGAGCCGGTCGCTCAGAAAGTCGTGGCGTGCTGATGAGCGTAATCTAGCCTAGGAATCAACATACAGCTGAAAGATGCTGGTGTTGACCGCAATATCCTGAAACAGGATGGAAACGCGGAAAAAAAAAAAAAAAAAAAAAAAAAAAAAAAAAAAATATATATATATATATATATATATATATATATATATATATATATATATATATATATATATATATATATATATATATATATATATAAAGTACTAAAAAGTACTGGAGAGTTTTGGTCAGAGACCATAATTTTATGAAGGGAAAACCCCAACTGCACCTCCCCACGGTAGAGGATGGAAACACACTACGGTGGGGCTAACACAGCTCTGGGGACCGAGTATCCACCGGAATAAGTGGACAACTCTGCAGCTGAGCAGAGCAGGGCACTCACTTTTCCTTACAGTCAGAAATGGCTGTCAAAGGCAGAGGTAAAAAGACCACCATGTGAATGTGGAAGGCAAGGGGAAACCACCACATTATCTTCCCAAGACTTCATGGCAAAACATATATCAAAGTTAGTGAAGGACGTTAATGGCTGTCTTAGGGCATCCTCGTCCGGTAGGGACAGTCATGAGCCACAGGTGACACCAGACCGTCATCCAGCTACTGATGGCAAAATCTTAACTAAAATAAATAAATTTAGAGTAGGAACATGGAATGTTAGGACATTAAATGAGCTAGGAAAGTTGACCAATGTTCTAAGAGAGATGGATAGCATGAAAATGAATATACTAGGCGTTAGTGAGATGAGATGGAAGGGTTCGGGCAAAATTATAGCTGACAATCACACAATAATTTATTCTGGAGGGGATACACATGAAAAAGGTGTAGGAATAATATTAGACGAAAAAACAGCCAAGTCAATTAATGGATACTGGTGTATTTCAGATAGAGTTATTATGGTAAAAATCAAAGGCAAACCAATAGACATAAATATTATATAAGTATATGCACCAACAGCAAGCAGTAGTGATGAAGAAATACAACACTTTTACGACGAAATACAAATGGCGATGGCTCAAATTGGATCACAAGAAATAAAGATAATACTTGGTGATTTTAATGCAAAAGTAGGAAAGAGAAAAATGGAGGATGTAGTGGGGAATTATGGTTTAGGTACAAGAAATGAAAGAGGGGAAAAGCTAATAGAATGGGCAAATATCAATGATATGATAATTGGAAACACATGGTTTAAACACCATAAAAGACGACTGTACACATGGATAAGCCCTGATAAGAAAATACGCAACATACTAATTAATAAAAGATTTAGAAATGCTTTTATTAATGTAAAGACAATGCCTGGTGCTGACTGTAATAGTGATCATGTACCACTATGTGGACAAATAAAAGTAAGATTAAAGAAAGGGGAAAAAATGGTTAAGAACATGAGACTTAATAAAGAGGTTCTGAAAATAGATAAAGAAATGCAAGAACAATACAGAGTGACTGTGAAAAATAGGTACAATGCAATAACTAAAAAACAGAGTATAGATGAACAATGGGAAATGTTAAGGGACTCCATTCATCAAATTAACAAAGAAGTATTACCGGAGAGAGGCAAAATAGCTAAGAAAAAATGGATGAATGAAGATATCTTAAAACTGATGGACAAAAGAAAACAGAGTAAAAATGACAAACAAGAATACGCTAAGATAAATAAAGAAATAAAAGATAAATGTGGGAAGGCTAAAGAAAGTTGGTTAAACGAGCAATGCAAAAAAATTGAATTAAATTCCATTAAAGATACAAAAAATATGCACAGACAAATCAGTGAGTTACAGGAAGAAAAATAAGAATAAATACAGGGTGTTTGAAATCAAAAACAGGAAAGATAATATTAGAGGAAGATGCTATAATGAAGAGGTGGAATGAGTATATAAGAGAATTATATGAAGGAGAAAGGGAAGAATTAACAGAAGATAGTAACTTAGAAGGTCCACCTATTCTGAAAGAAGAAGTCTCTGACGCTATGAAACGTATGAAGAAAGGAAAAACAGCCAGATGAAATCACAATAGAAGAATTAGAAGTATTGGGAGAATTTGGAGTAGATATATTAACCAAAATGTTGAATGATATTTACAGCAGTTGATATTTACCCAGTGATATGCTGAAATCTGTATTGATAGCTATACCAAAAAGACCAGGAGCAATTGATTGTGAAGATTTTCGTACAATTAACCTTATAAACCATATCACTAAGCTTCTACTCAGAATCATAATGAGAAGAACCAAAAAGAAAATAAAAATGGAAATTAGTGAAGAACAGTATGGATTTGTGGAAGGAAAGGGCACAAACAATGCAATTTATACATTACGGACACTAATAGAAAAGTCAATAGAGAAACAGAGAGACATATATTTGTGCTTCATAGATTATACTAAGGCATTTGATAAAGTAAAACATGATGAACTGATTAAAATGTTGGAAGATATCAACACTGATGGAAAAGATTTAAGAATAATAAAGAATATTTACTGGAACCAAGTAGCAGCAATTAAAATGGGAAATAAAGAGGGTAGTTACGAACAGATAAAGCTAGGAGTACGACAAGGGTGTGTCTTGTCACCAGATCTTTTCTCCCTGTATAGCGAAGTAATAATGAGAGAGATCAAAGAGATGCCAGGAATACTAGTTGGAGGTTATAATATAAATAATATACGCTATGCAGATGACACAGTATTGGTGGCGGATAATTCAACAGACCTACAACAATTATTAGACGTTGTAGTAACAGAGAGTGCAAGGAAAGGACTCTCCTTGAATATCAAGAAAACAGTAACAATGGTAATATCAAAGAAACTGGTGACACCAAAATGTGACATAGAAATAGAAGGGAAAATCCTTAACCAAGTTGATAATTTTAGATACCTAGGGGCATTTATAACATCAGATGGAAGATGTACAACAGAGATTAGGAGCAGAATAGGGCAGGCAAAAGCCGCATTTCAGAAAATGAAGAGTATCTTATGCAATAAGTCACTATCACTGAATGTAAGAAAGAGAGTGCTGAAATGCTATGTAGAACCAGTTTTGCTGTATGGCAGTGAATCTTGGAATGTAAATGAACAAATTAAGAAGAAATTAGAAGCAACAGAGATGTGGTTCCTGAGACGAATGTTGCGAATTCCTTGGACTGCCAGAGTAACTAACGACGACTGCCTGAAACAGGCTAACGAAACTAGAACATTATATACAACAATAAGACAGAGACAAACAGCTTTCCTCGGTCATGTGATGAGAAGAGAGGCATTGGAGAACATCGTAACAACTGGAAAGATCGAGGGGAAGAGAGGCAGAGGTAGACCAAGAGAAGTGATGCTGGATGGATTGAGACGGTGGCATGGAGGAATATCAGCAGCAGAGTTGATCCAGAAAACCAAAGACCGAGATCTATGGAGAGCC
>JACEFZ010023585.1:15000-16022 GCA_014155875.1 Cepaea nemoralis
CATCCTAGCCCTGGACCACACTGTCCTTCCTTGGACACTGTCTCTGACGTCAATCCTTAGCCCTAGGACCACACTGTCCATTCCTTGGACACTGTCTCTGACGTCATCCTAGCCCTGGACCACACTGTCCTTCCTTGGACACTGTCTCTGACTTCATCCTAGCCCTGGACCACACTGTTCATCCTTGGACACTGTCTCTGACGTCATCCTAGCCCTGGACCACACTGTCCTTCCTTGGACACTGTCTCTGACGTCATCCTAGCCCTGGACCACACTGTCCTTCCTTGGACACTGTCTCTGACGTCATCCTAGCCCTGGACCACACTGTCCTTCCTTGGACACTGTCTCTGACGTCATCCTAGCCCTGGACCACACTGTCCTTCCTTGGACACTGTCTCTGACGTCATCCTAGCCCTGGACCACACTGTCCTTCCTTGGACACTGTCTCTGACGTCATCCTAGCCCTGGACCACACTGTCCTTCCTTGGATACTGTCTCTGACGTCATCCTAGCCCTGGACCACACTGTCCTTCGTTGGACACTGTCTCTGACGTCATCCTAGCCCTGGACCACACTGTCCTTCCTTGGACACTGTCTTTTGACCCATGCCTGGCCACCTGTCCTTCCCTTTGAATGTCCTCCATCCAGCTCGTGGGACCACTCCTGCCTTTCTTGCATAAAAATGTATCCGACGTTTATCCCCCCTGGACCACAATGATATAATGGACCCCTGTCTTTTGAATGCTGGCATCCCATTTCTTAAGTCCTTTTCCAATTTTTAGCATCGTTTTAGTGCCCTTCTGTCTTTCTTCCGTGATCAAGATATCGTCAATTGATCTTTCCCTGGGAAATACCAAGATTTAGTTTGTAATTTTTCTTCCATTTGACAAATTAAAATTTGTAGAACCCTTAAATTTTTCATTTTTTCTGCAGAATTTCAATTAAATGCTGTTTGGGGAACCCGCATATGGACCGTCCTGCAGATTCAAGAAATGCACGTTTGGGGAACAGCGTCTGACGCA
>JACEFZ010023586.1:0-16695 GCA_014155875.1 Cepaea nemoralis
TTCCCGACAAACCGGGAAAAGGCCACCCCCAATAGCGACTGACATTGCTTCGAAACGAGATGCGTACTGGTCAAAGCGTTCCTTAACTGATCGTAGACAGCTAAGGGAAACTTCATGGCATGTAACCATGTCCACTCATATGGGTTGCACCAGGTGAAGAAGAATTCCTTCCACTCCATCTATTTCTCCCTTAGTTTGTGTCTTGAGTTCTAGCTCTTTCATGCGGTATTCATGTTCTCTGATCTTTGTGGCTTCTTCTGCATCCAACCTCTTTTTGGTCTGCTCCGCTTCAGCATCTAACCGCTTGTTGATTTGTTTCCATTTCCATGCGTTTCAATTCCAACTCAGTCTTTCCGATCTTCTCTTTCCGCTTGACGAATTTCTCTCTCTCGTTCTTGTATGTAATCAGTTAGCTCGGAACCAGCTAAACCAATTGCCTCCCCGTTGGCCTCAGTTCGGCTGTAGTTACTTTAGGAGTTGCCATAGTTACAGCAGATAAGTCAGCAGGTTGAGTAAAGACACCATCAAGGCAGTAATGATAATCACTATAAACCGATAATCTACCTAGAACCTATATCATTTATCTATATCTATTACTTATTATAATCTCCAACACCACACAGTACATCACAACCACTCTCTCATCCACAAGAGGAGATATAGGATAAAGACTTATGTAGACGTGTGACCGTGTGATTAGGTATGTAATGTGTCTTACCACCTATCCACATTCACTCTGTCGGGAAACTTTCTCACTGCAAAGTCACCAGCATTAATGAAATGTTTCTACCATAAATGTAATGGCACCATATATCCAATGGACGTCCTTCCATTAAAAGTCATCAATGTATACTTCTATTTATTCCAATCAGTATGTCCCAACATGCATGTACTCCGCTATGCCTGTGCCAATATGCAGGTCATATGGTATAATGTATGTACGTATCCCGCTCGCTCCACCAATTATATCCTGTTTAAAATTCCGAGAGAAGACTGGACTCAACAAGCACATCTTTAAACTTATTATATGTTGGGATTATTGACTGACTTTTGTCTACACTCCTCTCTTCTGTCTTTCCTTCCATATACTCTATTTCTTTCACTCTCTCTATTATTCCCTCAACACATACTCCGACAACAGTTCCTTTCAACGATAAGATAAAAGATTTATTAATAAAAAAAACTATGTCTGGTGTAGGTATGGAGATTGTCTATGTAGTTGCTAGTGTATTCTATGGTTGGTGCCAGAATGAACTCTGAATGTCTATCAGCTGCGTTACTTCTCGCCATTCATTCTTCAAGATCACAGGACAGCACATCAAACAGGACAGAGCTCACCCGGGATGATCCTTATGCTTGAATCTGATGGTAATCCGTGATTGAATGCAAAAAAACAAAACCGTTCACCACTGAGTCAAGGTACCATAATAAAAGTCCGTAAGTTTATGAATGCACCTGAATCTGTTTCATGACTGTAGTATCCCATCATCGAAAACCACCACATCTTCACAGTTCTGCTTTATCGTCTTTTAGTAATAGCACTGTTCTTACTTGTCTATTCTTTATTCATTATACCTGTAAGCTGTCTGTAGTTTTAAGTATCCCTGCTTGCCACAGGTTAACCTCTCTTCCCTTTCAGGGTCTTAGTGGTATATTCGGTTGAGCATACCGTGTTCTGTATTTTACTTTACTTTAATCATTTTATTTTCATCTTCAAACATGTCCATGTTTTGTTTTGTTCTAAGTAAGTACTTTAGTTGGTCAATTGGAGTATTCTTCATCTCTTCTCTGATTTCACTAGGAGAGTGGAACCTGTGTGGAAGGATAACAAATACCGTGATAAGCATCCGCCCCTTACTCCTACTTATGCAAGTGTCCTTCTCCAGCCATAATGACAAGGCTTCCGAAGTGAACATCCGCATAAGACACAAGAATTTACCCCAGTCTAAACCATCCACTAATAGAAGGTAATGATAAAGGTAATACACGCACATCTATATTCCTATGCTACCACTATACTATACTAAATTAATACCTTATAAACATCCTTTACTGAATTGGGAGTACTAATGCACCATAAATACACAAACGTTCTTCGGAACGCCGCACATCCCTTTCCATAATCCTTCTCTCCCGAAACCTAAGAAACACCTTCTCTCGACACAAAGACGTAGCCCCTCTTTATATCGGTCATTTTTGCCGCATAGTCCTTGACATTGCTGGACCCCTCGCATCCAGACTGCATTATCATTGTTTAGTGGAAAATTCCAGCTCTGAACCGTTTCCATTCTTCATACATTCAGACCGCCATATGCTATCCAATAATGCTGTCGGCCTTTGTTGCAAACCAATTTTTCCACGCGACAGTTTACCTGTAATGTTGGCCTCCTTCTGGGTCTTGACCTAGAAACTCATGCGCCTGGTCACTCCTTTGTTGGTTAACCCTTTTCCTACCTGGTTAGTCGGGTATATACAGTCGTCCATCTGGGAATCGTTAACTCTTCAGTATTTCACGACAGCTGTTTATTATCATTGCTGTTATTGTTATCACCCTTAGCAGTTCTACTCTTTGTCATTATTATTATAGATGTATTTCATGTAAACACCATTCCTAAGAAAATCATTTTAGCGAATGGAATCACATGTTTAACTATTATTATCATTGCTGTTACTGTTATCACCCTTAGCAGTGTTAGTCTTTGTCATTATTATTATAGATGTATTTCATGTAAACACCATACCTAGGATAATCATTTTAGCAAATGGAACCACATGTTTAACTATTATTATCATTGCTGTTTATTATCATTGCTGTTACTGTTATCACCCTTACTTAGCAGCAGTTTTATTCCTTGTCATTATTATTATAGATGTATTTCATGTAAACACCATTCCTAAGATAATCATTTTAGCAAATGGAATCACAGGTTTAACTATTATTATCATCGCTGTTTATTATCATTGCTGTTTAACAATAACAGTGTTATTGTTATCACTGAATATCACCCTTAGCATTTTTAATTATTCCTTGTCATTATTAATATTATTATTTATGTATTTGGTTGTTATTTGCATTATTATCATTGTAATCATTATAAATATATATGGCTTTGTAAACCCGTAAACTGTACATCCCCCTTTCCCACCTTTTTGATACTGTGATTGTTGTCTTTGCTGCCACCCTCGCCGGTTGGTTCTAAACAATTTGTGCACCGCCATGTTTATCATCACCGAAGGGTGGTGATGGTAGTGGTACTTGGTAGGAGTTTTGGAGCTGGCAGGAGAGCGGGGCGGCAAGGGAAATAATAACAGCCCACTACCATCACGCTGTTGATTTAAAATATGTCCTTACAACAATGTCAATGGAGAAATGTTTAAATGTATAAAATATTTGTAATTTTTGCACATATGTCACCTACACTTCCACATGCAACGCTCTGTAAAAACACGAACAATACAATTCGCAACAATTTTAACACTCAATAAAAGTTTAAAAAAAAAATAAAAAAATTTAAAAGGTCAAATCTTTTATATGGTTGAATGGGTAAGAGCACTTGTTATATAACATCCGGAGTGCTGTTTGTTCAACCTCTGCAACGGTCAGTTGGACTGAAATGTTGACTTCTCATCTTTAACTTTAGGACGTAAATTACAAGTACCTCTGAAGTCGGAGTGGGTTCGCCTGATGGCAAGGCACACTGGTAATAGGAAAAGCTAATCCACACGCAAAAGTCTGTCCGGTGAACTAGAATTGTAGCACGTATTTGTACTATGCTTGAGTTCAAAGCGAGCTAGGAAAATGTGTTTGTGAACTGTCGGTTTTATTGGCGGTTTGTGATTTTCCATGACATTTTACGTGTATCAGCTTGCCATTGTATTATGTTAGAAATCAACGTGTCCGAAATATGCGCTGGGGTGAGGTAGGGGGGGGGGGGGGTTGTTCTCTACGCCGGCATTCTGCTGGAGACAGACGGTAACGTTAAACGTTGATTTCTTGTTCAGAAAACAATGACAATCTCATCACCATGTGCCATGCCGATAAGCGTGGTTGGTCATGTTTCACCATCTCACACGATCACCAGAGTTGTGGGTCAGCTCTGTGTTCTTGTCTCGACCACACCACGTGACCAAGGTATTCAGGTATTTACTTCTCTGCCTTTCCCTTGTTCTTTTCCCCTCAATTTTGCCTATTGTCACCAAGTTCTCCAATTTATCTCTTCTCTTAACGTGTCCAAAAGTTGTTACTGTCTACGTCTAATGTCTCTAATCGCAGGTCCGCGTGGCCGAATGGGTAGGAACGCGTGTTCTTAAACATCCGGTGTTCTGATGCCGGGGTAACCGGTTCAACCCCTAACACTGGACAGCTGGACAAAAATGTTGACCTGTCGTCCTTGACTTGGGGACGTAAATTACAAGTACCTCTGAAGTCGGAATGGATTCGCCTGATGGCGAGGGAACACTGTTAATAGGGAAAGCTAATCCACAAGCAAAATTCGGCCCATCACTACTATAAATAGTGTGTATGGACTACGCTCGAGTGAGCCAAAAAAAAAAAAAAATTCTCTAATCAGATTTACGATTTTCATTTGTTTCTTGTAGAACTTAGTCGTAGGTTTTTTTTTCTTTGTCCTGTCCATAGTATTCTTTGCATTTTCCTCAGATACCACATTTTCACAGCCATTAGATGATTTTCAGCTTGTCTGCTCATTGTCCACGCTTCACATCCATACATAAGTACAGGTTCTATGTAGCACTTCAACACCCCTTTAATAGTTGCAATTAACGTCGTTTTAGGGCAATCTACTGAACGTAAATTTGACTAGAAAATGATCCTGTGGTTGATCGCAACGGCCTGCAAAGGAATTTGCAAGATTTGTTCAAATGTTGCCATCACTTACTGAAAGACCCACGCTTATATCATTGCTGAATATCAATGCAAAGCGATCTGCTCGCAAATGATTACTTCTTACTCACAGATGCTGACAGGAATTTACTGACTTTCTACAAGGAGTTGTTATTTCAAGTAATCTATGGGGGGCTGAGTGGCGTAATGCTTGCTCTCCCAAGGTTGTGGGTTCGATTGCGGCCTACGCTGTTCCGTTCACGAGTGCTGGTCGTCGCTGGAGCTACGGAGTTCGTGCTGTATTCTCTCCCGCTCTCTACCTCTCTCTCCCTCATTCTCTCTCTCTCTAGCTCTCATTATCTCTCTATAATCTCAGTATACCTCTCCCAGTATCTCTCTATCATTCTCTCTCTCTCTCTCTCTCTCTCTCTCTCTCTCTCTCTCTCTCTCTCTCTCTATTGCGCGTGAGTGCCACAAACGCCACAAATACCTGTGTTTTAAAAATTTACTTTGTTAAAAGGGACGCTTGTTGAAATGTTTTATGCATGATCCATTCAGTGATACGTTTAAACGCGTTTAAATAAAACTAAGCGAAGAATACTTGGAGTATGTACGAATTTCTATTGCTATATTTTAGTATGCATGAGAGTAGATTATTACTGCCCCATTATCATCATCAAGTTTTGTGTAGTTAATTGCACCTGCCATAATTGTAATATTTCATATGCGTATTTGAATATATTTGTCGTTTTCGCAAATGTAAAAGAAAACACACAATGCATCTTGTCTTGTGAATACACAGTTTTCTACGAAATAAAAGGTAAAAAAAAAAAAAAAGCAGAGGCGGTCAATCGAACGTGAGGATCTGATGGGGCGGCTCTGTCACATCTGGGAACAGAGAGAACTTTACAGAAAACATTAGGAAACCTTCAAATTAACATCCTTTTAGTGGCTGATCCTGTCACAGGATATCTAATCTGAGCCAAGAATGGACCCTACTACAACTTCTATTCTGAGATTGACCAGGGTATGGGTAATGATATACTGAGGTGGGGGGGGGGGGAGGGGGGGGGGGGGGAGGTTTGACGAGGAGAACCACACAATGCACCTAATAAATATTAAAAAGGAACACATCCAATTAAAATATTGGAAACAAACATAACAAAATAACAGTTATTTCAATGGACATTACTAAAAATATTTGGGACGTTCATTTGAAACCCGTTCCAATGGCTGTATTACAAAAGCACGAGAGAAACATTAATATGCGTGGTAGAATTAAACAAAGCATTCATTTTGAATCAATTATGCACTATGGGTTGGTCAGAAGAAGTCATCGTAGGTATTCAGGCGAGTATCCCATTACTTAGGTAGGCGGCGAATGCCGACCCCAAAAAAGGATTGTGGTTGCTCACTGAACTAAGTGTTTACCGCGTTCATTACGTCTGCATCTGTATGAAATCGTTGCCCCTTGAGAGATTTACTTAGAGGTCCGAAGAAATGAAAATAACATGGTGACAAATCAGGACCATAGGCTGGATGTTGCAAAATTTCCCACTTCTTCCTTGCTAATACTTCCTGTACAATCTTTGCGACATGCGGACGAGCATTATCGTGCAACAAAATCACACCGCGAGAAAGCATGCCGGGTTGTTTACTCTTGATGGCTTTGTGCAGCTTGTCTAGTGTTTCCAAGTAATGGGTAGAGATGATGTTGACACCAGGTTCTTTAAAGTTGGCCAACAATAGCCCTTCATGGTCACAAAATGCGCTCAGCATAATCTTACCAGCGGAAACCTGTAACTTGAATTTTTTGGCTTTTGGTGATCCAGTATGCTTCCGTTGCATGCTGCTCGGCTCAAAGTGATGACACCATGATTCATCGCCTGCCACTATGCGAAAGAGAAATGCATCACCCTCCACTCTGTAAAGCAGCAATTGGTTCAAACACTATCCCATGCGTTCCTCTTTTTGGTGGTCGGTCAACATCATTGGTACCCACTGTGAACATACCTTCCGATATTGCAGTTTCTTACGAACGACCTTTTGAATGGTCCCAATTAAAACATCAAATTCTTTCGCCAACGAATGTATGCTTCGACAACGGTTCATCTGTATTGCTGCATCAATTTTGGCGATGGTTTTTTTCTATTGCAACAATATGCGCTTGACTCGGCCGTCGAAGATCTGTTGTGAACTGACGTCCTTTCCGAAACATTTGTGCCCAGCCTGTCACTGTTGTCTTCGACACACATTTGTTACCGTACGCTGCCTGCATTCTTCGATGAATGTCCACTGGTAGACATCCTTCAAATGAAAGAAACTGAATCACCACTCTTTGAGCTTCTTTGGACGGATTTTGGATCAACCCGGCAATTTTCTTAACGGTCAGAAACAGAACCTATGGATCATGGGACGATAAGCACGTGCTCTTTGATTGTCCGTACTTATCACATGACTATGACATGATCATGTTCAACGTACGCAATTACGCGCGGTGCGGCACGAACGGATTTCAAATGAACGCCCCTTATAGTATAAATGTGTTATGTTATTTAAATATTCGTAGTATTTGTTGAATCTTTTAAATATTGTTTTTTAAGAAATTAGCGACAATTAACATTCCATAAATCACTGGATAATAATTGTAAGTTATCTTTAAAACTGTTTGTAAAATTATGACGATATTGTAAACGTGCGATAATTTTCCAATTAATTATTTAATTTCTCTACGATAGCACATTCTGTGTGTTATCCTTTGAATGGTAGGACATGGTCACTTGTGACGCATTTAAACACTTTTTGTTCGGCCTGTAAAAGGTCAAAAGTCTTGTATACGGTTTGCGTGGTCGAACGGGTAAGAGTGCTTGTTCTTTAACATCCGGTGTGCTGATTGTTCAACCTCTACACCGGTCAGGTGGCCTAGAATTTGGACTTCTTGTCCTTGACTTTGGGACGTAAATTACAAGTACCCGTGAAGTCGGAGTGCTCATGAGACCTCGCCTGATGGCGAGGCACACTGGTAATAGGGAAAGCTAATCCACACGCAAAAGTCAGCCCAGTGCACTAGAAGTAGTAACACGTAATTGGGCAACGCTTGAGTTCAAAGCCAGCGTTAAAAAAAACATTAAAATGCCGAACATAGGTACTATTTATTTATGATTTGTCGGTTTTATTGAATGTGATTTTCCAGATAATTTTACGTTCAGCAGCTTGCCATTGTGTTATATTAGAAATCAACGTGTCCGAAATATGTGCTGGGGTGAGGTAGGGGTGTTGTTCGCCGGCATTAAGCTGGAGAGAGACGGTAACGTTAAACGTTGACTTCTTGTTCAGAAAACAAGGACAATCTCATCATCATGTGCCAATCCCATAAGCGTTGTCTGTCATGTTTCGCCATCTCACACGATCACCAGAGTCGTGGACAAGCTCTGTGCTATTCCATATCACGTGGCCAAGCCTATATGTATTTACTTCTCTGTCTTCCCCTCTTTCTTTGCCCCTGAGTTTTGCATGTTGCCACAATTTCTCCAACTTATTTCTTTCCATAACATGCCCAAAAATTGTGATTGTCTACGTTTATATTTTCTAATCAGTTTACGGTTTTAATTTGTTTCTTGTAGGACTTGGTCAATGGTTTTTCTGTCTGTCCATGGTAATCTTTTCATTGTCCTTAGAAACCACATTTCCACAGCCATTAGATGCTTTTCAGCTTGTCTGCTCATTAAACAAAAGAACTGGTTCTATGTAGCACTTCAACGCCCTTTTTCTAGTTGCAATTGATGTCTTTTTATGGCAATCTACTGAACGTAAAATTGACTAGAAAATGAACCTGTGGTTGATCGCAACGTCCTGCAAGGGATATGCAACATTTGTTCAAATGTTGCCAAAGCTTACTGAATGACGCACACTCATATCATTGAGAAAATCAACGCAAAGCGATCTGCCTCAAATGATTGCTTTTTAGTCTCAGATGCTCTCAGGAATTTGTTGATTTTCTACAAGGAGTTGTAAAGTTTCTACAATCAATCAATCATGTGCCATGCCGGAAAGCGTGGGCGGTCATGACTCGCCATTTCACTCGATCACCAGTGTCGTGGATCAGTTCAGTGTTCCTGTCTCGTCCATGCCATGTGGCCAAGCCATCCAGATATTTTCCTCTCGGTCTGCCTCTTGGTCTTTTCCCTTCGATCTTGCCAGTTGTCACCAAGTTCTCCAATCCATTTCTTCTCATAACATGTCCAAAAAATATTTTGACTGTCTACATCTAATTTCTCTAATCAGTTTACGATGTTCATTTGTCTCCTGTAGTACTTGGTCATTGGTTTTTCTGTCTGTCCATGGTATTCTTTGCATTTTCCTCAGAAACCACATTTCTGCAGCCATCAGATGTTTTTCAGCTTGACTGCCCATTGTCCAAGTTTCACATCCATACAAAAGAACAGGCTCTATGTATCCCCTCAACACTCTTTTTCTCGTTTCAATTGACATCTTTTTATTGGTCAGAATGTTTTTCATCTTGCTAAAGGCTACTTTCGCCATGGCGATTCTTGTTCTAATCTCTTCAAGGCATCTCCCATCAGATGTTATGACTGTTCCAAGATAATTGTACCGATTCACTTGTTGAAGAATATTTCCATTTACTTGTATATTACATTGTGGCACTTCTTCCTTCCTAGTGACGACCATAACCTGAGTCTTTTTACAATTTAATTCTAACCCCAGTTGCTCACTGTGTACAACAACCGCATCTACTAATTGTTGCAGGTCCTGCGCATTGTCTGCAATTAATACTGTATCATCTGCATATCTAATGTTATTGATGTTTCGTCCTCCAATGCTGATTCCATTTATATCCTCTACATTTCTGAAAATATTTTCACTGTATAGGGAAAAAAGATCTGGAGACATCACACATCCCTGCCTAACACCTCTCTTTAATTGGCTGATACTGTCCCACTTCATTATCAATCCTTATTGCAGCTTGTTGTTTCCAATATATGTTTTTCATAAGTCTAATGTCTTTCCCATCAATTTGTAGATCTGCAAGCATATCCACCATGTTGACATGTCTAACTCTATCAAAAGCCTTTGTATAGTCAATAAAGCAAAGATGTATATCCTTGTTTACTTCTATAGCACGTTCAATAACTGTTCGCAGCATATACACAGCATTTACTGTACCCTTTCCTTCTACAAACCCACATTGTTCTTCCCCTATTTCAGGTTGTATCTTCTTCCTCACTCTTTGCATGATAATTCTTAGCAAAATCTTTGTGATGTGACTCATTATACTAATTGTTCTATGTTGATCACATTCCAAGGTTCCTGATTTCTTTGGGATTGCAATAAATACAGAGTTACATAATTCAGGAGGTATATCTCCAGTATCATATAATGTGTTCATCAGTCTGGTGACTTGCTCTAGTCCAAATTCTTCTAAAGCTTTAATCATTTCTGTTGTGATGTTATCTGCACCGGGGGCCTTGCCAGCTTTCATATGCTTAAGAACATTTCGAACCTCCATCTCCAAAATTGGCGGTCCTTCATTATTAAATCTAATATCATACTGTTCGTCTCTGTTATCATCATAAAGGTGTTTCACATAATCTGTCCATACATGTAGAATCTGGTCTTTTTCTATTATGATTTTGCCATCTTTAGTTTTTAGACACCCTGTTGATGTACTTGTTCTTTTATTAGTAAGTTCCTGAATTCTTTTGTGCACTAATTTAGTATTTTGACTGTTGTGTTGGTTTTCAATTTCTAAGCACTTTTCCTCAAGCCATGATTCTTTTGCCTCCTTACATAATATTCTGACTTGTCTGTGGATTTCTTCATATTTGACAGAATTATTTTTGTTGAGTCTTCTTGTTTCCATGAGGTGTAAAATTTCTTCAGTCATCCATTTCTTACGACCCACCTTCTTTAATTTTGGAATAGTTGTTTCTGCAGCCACATTGATTGAATTCTTCAACGTTTCCCATTGATCATCCACATCCTGGAATAATATCTCTAGATCAGACAATATTTCAAATCTGTTCTGTACTTCTATGTTGAATTTGTTTTGTATTTCCTTGTCATTACTCAATGTACACAAATCATATTTAGTGTTTCCTGTTATATACTTGACTTTCTTCAACTTTATCCTCAATGTTCCTGTGAGTAATCTGTGGTCACTATAACAATCAGCACTGGGAACTGTTTTTGCTACTGTTAGCGCGTTTCTAAATCTTCTGCTAATGAGAATGTAGTCAATCTGGTTTCTAATCCTGCTATCAGGACTCCTCCATGTCCATAATCTTCTAGGGTGTTGCTTAAACCAGGTGTTTCCTACAATCATTTCCTGTTCTTTTGCCCACTCCGCGAGTCTGCATCCTCTTTCATTTCTCTCTCCTAAACCATAGTTTCCTACTGTGTATCTATCCCCTTGATTTCCTACTTTTGCATTGAAGTCCCCTATTATGATGTTTATTTCTGAATTTTTACATTTCTTTAAGGCAGCCTCTATGTCATTATAAAATTCTTCTACAATATCTTCACTGGATTCTCCTGTTGGTGCATATACTTGAATAATATTTATGCTAAACTCTGTCCGACAAGGCCCAATATCCTTGAACAGATGTTGATGTTTTCCGGTCCAAAATAATTGCCACTCCCCTATGACGATCTTCACCTCCAGAATAAATAATCTTGAAATCGTCATCTATCTTGATGCCTGATCCTGTCCATCTCGTTTCGCACATACCTAAAATATTTTTTTTTTCCTTTTCAATTTCTTGTTTTATGTTCTCTAATTTTCCGTCGTTGTTTAACGTCCTAACGTTCCAAGTTGCTAATTTTAACGTCTCTGTCCTTGTCTTGCAATGATCAGTCTTTAAGTTTCTACAAGGAGTTGAAAATTCAAGTAATCTATGGGTGTCTCTGTGGCGAAGTACTTGCGCTCTCAAGATTGTGGGTTCAATTCCAGCCTACACCGTTCGGTTCCCGAGTACTGGTCTCTGCTGGATCTACCGAGTTCATGCTTTGTGATCTCATCCTCTCTCTCTCTCTCTCTCTCTCTCTCTCTCTCTCTCTCTGTGTGTGTGTGTGTGTGTGTGTGTGTGTGTGTCTCTCTCTCTCTCTCTCTCTCTCTATCGCGAGCATGCGTACCACAAACGTTAGACATAGCTGTGTTTTAATGGTGTTTCATGTACGATCCATTCAGTGATACGTTTAAACGTGTTTAAAGAAAACTAAGTGTGCATGAGAATGTTGGTGTTGTTTGTCCATCAAGATTGATGATGACCACTCATTTCATCCAGTGGGGTTGAAAGTTTGGAGCTGGTAAGGCCTATTTTGGCTCGAAATGTTCTTTGACAATGTGGGCAAAGAATGCTTAACGTTTCAGGAGGAGGATCTCCTGCAGTGGTTTTTCTGTCCAGTCGTTTCGTCACAGCTCTTGCAGTCCTGGTTACTTCAGAAGTGGCTGCACCCTTTCGTAATTTTAAATATTGCAAAGGAGCGCAACAACATAAGTTATATCATATCAAGGGACATTACTACATTTTAATATAAACGTATTCCATTGGCACCTTGCCGTCTTGACAGACGATAGTTTGTGCTTTAAAAAGGCATAATAACTTTTAACTATGGCGGTAGCGAGTGTGACTGATAAGGCCAATTTGCGCTGTAGATGTCCGTTCACAGTGGGTGCATGTGAACACGTGGTCATTTCCACCATCATGCACCATCTTACGTCTCAAACGCTTGGTGTGTGACTTTTCTGCAATAATTTTCTCCTTTGACTTTATTCCATTTCTGATATTTGCCCTCCATGCAACACGTTCAGCGGCGACTTGCTCCCAATGTGCATTATCAATGCCTGTATCAATCATGTCCCGCTTACACACATCTTTGTATCGTAGTAGAGGCCGACCCTGAGATCTCTTACCCATCTGTAATTCACCAAAAAGATATCCTTTGGTATTCTACCATCATCCATCCTCCTAAGATGTCCTATCCATCTAAGTCTACGAAGACTGAGCATGGAATAAACTGTCACACAACCTGATCTTTCCAATACTTCAGTATTTGTGATTTTGTCTTGCCACTTAATACCAAGAATTCTTCGCAGACCACCGCATATGAAAGCTGTTTAAATTGTTCTCTTGGTGTGAGTAAGTTGTCCAGGTTTCACTGCCATAGAGAAGAGTACTAAGGACACAGGCTTGATAGACAAGGACTTTTGTTTTGGCAGTAAGCTTCCTGTTCTCCCAGACTCTTTTTTCTTAACCTGTTCATTGTTGTTGCTGCCTTACCAATCCGGATGTTGATTTCCTGATCTAGGGATAATTTGCTATTTACCACTGATCCTAGATATGTAAAATGGTCTACTATCTCTAGTTCGGCGTCGTCAATAAAGATTGATGGTACCTCATGTGCACCTTGTGACATAATCTGTGTCTTCTTTTTGCTAATTGTTAAACCAAATTCAGAACAAGCATTAGAGAATGCAGATAGTAGACATTGCAATTGTTCCTCAGAGTGGGTCTTAACTGCAGCATCATCTGCAAATATCAACTCTCTGATCAGTACCCTCCTAATTTTGGTCTTAGCCTTCAATCTCTGAGCATTGTAGAGGCCGCCATCTGATCGTGAGTGAATGTATATACCACCATCCTGATTGTCACGAGCTCGCCATGAGTTAACCAGATAATAATACCGACGTTTGCTTGGCGTATATTTTCTAGGCCACAACAGTCGTACTAACAGAGTAAACACTGCTGCACGGGATACATCAGGTCAGCCCATATACACATTTGGTGGTGAGTGAGGAGGAAGTGAGTGCGCTGAATCATATATCACTTTGACAAGTCATAAACATATCAGAGGGAAAACGGAAGTACTTAGCACGGAAGTAACATTACATATGTCAATTCTTGGTTTCCGGAACATCGAGAAGATTGACGGGGTTATTTGCAACTGTTGTTGGGAGTATACAGGAACTCGTTGGCTTGTTTTGGATGTCTCAAGCAGTGATGACAAATCTAACATGGAGGGAGCCAGAGAGGGGGATGGATCCCTGACAGGGGATGATCTGCCAATGTGCCACCTGTGTGGGGGCATAAAGGATAACGTCACGTGGCCAACTTTGGTAGTTTGCCATATAAACCCGAGTTGGGACCAACTAGGGGGACTTGAAAATGCTCTAGTCGGAGTCCAAAGGCACTGCAGTGCTTAGTGGAAATAATATCTACCGTGTGTTAATTAGTGACTTAATTTTACACGTGCCTATAATGGCAGATGTAGATATGATTGATAGGACTGCAGTAGTGCCATTTAAGGTATAACCTATTATAATATATTCGTTCTAATTAATATAGACTGTGGCCTTGTTAAACTATAGGGTGATGATTAGCACTGTTAGTGGAAAACTAACTAGAGTAGGGAAGTGATACTTGGCTCTGTTAGTTGAGAATAGATTAGTGAAGTGTGGATAAGCTTTACTAGTTGAGAATTGAGTAATGAGGGATAATTGGGATTTTCCCGTAGGTGTCCCTGGTGGTCGGGATTCCGCATTCTGTTTGCTGATATTTTTTGTCTTGGCCTGATGATAACCTATGTGGTCAGTTCATATGTCCCTGATGGGTTCATTATATTTTCTGAGTGAGGCCGATGGCCCACGATCATCTAATAGAGATCAGTGACGGGGAGGCTATCACCAGTTGTATGATTTATTTTACAGGTTCCTCGGGTTGGAATGAAGAACCCGGACCCAATGTAACATCGATCCCGGATAAATTATGATGTGGAGAGATGGGCCAGCAACTTTCGCAATGGAAGAAGTTAAGACACATTGCTCGGTGGAGTCTAATGGAATATGTATCCTACATGAGTGAATACCAATCGTTAACACACCTGAAGTGATGGAGGTTCAGCCCATGTGGAACTAGATCAGTAGGGACTGATGTTCACAGTAGATGAAACCAAACATTGAAGTGTAGTTGTTCCACGTATCAAGGAAATCAGAACTTTCAGACTATATCTAGTGAATAAAGCAAGCCATTTTATTCTAGATACATTAATAGTGAGAACTAGTGAACATTTATCAAGAGACAAAAAGACTTGTTAGTAGGACAGTGTTCCATGTTTGTTTTCACTGCGCCGGAATTATGAAGCCGGAGTTTCTATAAACTATTAGGAACAGTTGCGTTAGGAAATATACTAGTATTTTCCACGGATTATATTTACATGAGATTCAGATCTCATGGTCATCAGAGTTCCTGGAGGAGGACATGTCTGGAGAGAAGGATACGACTTCGGTGAGGTTTTTCGTACTGACTTGAATGATGTCGTGTGATCCTTGCCATGATGTGTACACTATGATCCTGAACTTTGAAGGCTGACATACACATTTATGTTATAATACACGACACACTTTTTCTTCGCATACACGTCTCATATACGTTACACTTTTCTTTTAATAAATTAGTCTTTATTACTTTTTAGAAGCAAGAGTTGTTGAGTATGTTGCGTTAGGGAAGTATGAGAGGGGGCATAGTACGACAGTGAGAGAGTGATAGGAAAAGGTGTCCATAGGCTGATGGAGTGTGTTGGACGGAAGCTGGTGGATTCTCCAGAATATTGAGAGGGAAAAAATATTATAATGTGGGTGTCGGCTCTCTTCACTCCAGGGACGACACCGTAAAGGAGGACACGACATTATTGGGGGCTCGTCCGGGATCTTTGGACAGCGGGATCTCTCGTAAACGTGATCTTTGGACAGCGGGATCTCTCGTAAACGTGATCTTTGGACAGCGGGATCTCTCGTAAACGTGATCTTTGAACAGCTGGATCTCTCGTAAACGGAATCCTTGGACAGCGGGATCTCCCGTAAACGGAATCCTTGGACAGCGAGATCTCCTGCAAGCAGGAACCTTTGACAGTGGGATCTTCTGACAACGGGGTTTTTGACACGGGATCCTTAGTTATAAGAGGGAGATATCATTTTGGAGAATCCAGCTAGAGTGAATCTGGATAGGGGTTAGGACTATTATCTTACCTGTTCACACTTCACACGTCTGCATAGGTCTGTGGTCCTGATTCTACTCTTGTCACTGCGTGAATGTGCTGTGTGTGGTATATCTAGATTTATAGTACTTGTTCATATATCTGTATAGTAATTTGCAGTTATATTGTACTAGACCGGCTAGCTTACCTCTCTGTATAATGGCCAACCCTAAACTAACCACGTTAGAATTAAAGGCAAAGGAGGAAGAAATGGGATTGGCGGGGTCTGCTCTAACGGATTACATACAGGAAGTGGAGAGAGAGTATCGTCAAGCAGAAAGGGAAGATCGAAAGGCCGAGCTGGAATTGAGAAGGATGGAGTTGGAACAAGCAGCTAGGAAATTAGAAGCTGAACAAGAAGCACAGAAGAGGGAGCACGAGTACCGGATGCGGGAACTCGAGCTCAAGAGTCAATCCTAATGGAGAAACTGAGGGAGCAGTTGGAGGTTCCTCCATCCCAGGATCAACACCAGTAGTGAACATGGGTACCATGCTATGAAGTTTCCTTTAGCGGTCTACGAGGAGGACAAAGAGAAGATTGACCAGTACCTTCAACGCTTCGAGGCTATGTCAGTTGCTATGGGGCTGGAGCGTAACAAATGGAATCTTAAGCTATCCCAGGGATTACGCGGGACCGGATACGAGGTTTATACTCGCCTGCCACCAGGACATGAGAACAATTATGATGAGTTAAAGACGGCTCTGCTGAAACGATCGAGGTTACGTCACATACATACCGAAAATTTCGAGCAGCGAAACGAGAACCAGGGGAGTGTTTGCCGCCTACAGTTTGGTCAAAA
>JACEFZ010023587.1:0-60000 GCA_014155875.1 Cepaea nemoralis
AACAAAATTTCGCTTACACTCAAGAAATAAATGACCGTAGACCCCGAGGTAGACCAAGAAGACGGTGGAGAGATAATATATATACACAGACCTACAAGCACTTAGAATCAACGACTTTCAAGAGAAGGTCAATCAGAGAGACGAATGGAGACGGATTGTATCTGCAGCAAAGAACCTCAATGGCTCGGAACGTTGAAGAAGAAGAGGAAAAACGCTAGAGACTGCACTACGGGAATCTAAGAGGTGGATAAATAAGTAGTATAAGCATAAATGGAGACAGTGCCACAGTCAACGAGCAAGAGATAGATGCCATTTTAAAAAGGTGAAAGACACTTGGTCACCCCTTGAAGCGTGTTGGGCATATGGTGCTAGTCCCATATTTGTAGAGGACAATCAGTACTGGATGAATGATGTGGACAACATCACACCGGCCGCCTTTTCTTCCCTTGGCATTACATGGTACCCATGTTAGGCTGTGTCCACCTGAGTGCCCAGGTCAGTTAAAAACGATCCCTGCCACCATTGGGATTTGAACATATGACCACTGGGCTTGGATTAAACACGCTAGTTACTGCGCCACCCAGACTCCGGCTACTGTAGCAGAGAACTGGAGGAATTCGCTGCACATGACAAATAAACAACATCATTAAAGTCATTATCATCATCGACATCAATATCCTGTCCTACTGCAGGGCTACCTATACGTTACTATTGGTGTATTCCCTTCTTCCTTTGACCCAATAACCTTACGGGTGGTCTCAGAATCTTTCAATTCTTTGCTACTCGTAATATGATCACAGAGTTTCTTTACCTCTGTTGGCAAGCAGCACTGTTTACTCTCCTCTTTTCTCCTTGCAGCCTGCTAACAGAATATGCCATGTCACTCCATAGGCACACGTATGTCGTGATTGTAGCGGACTCACAAAGTAAGATGAGAAAGGCGACGACAGACGTGCTTCTGGCAGAGTGGCAGGCTTCCATTCAACAATCAGAAATAGAGGACTTCTGTTGAATCTTTTCCTGGGACATGCTAGGTGTGGTGGGAAACGAGCAGGATAGACAGACTTGACTAGGTTTACTACGGCTCGGTAGAGTATAGGTCAGTATGCCATTGAGAAAGTCATTATGACTATTTTCTTGAATACCGAGGGCAGTATATTGGTTTATTTCCAGGAACTGGGTACAATTGTGACTAAAGCTCGAAATAGAGACATGCTAATGAATAAATTGAAGCCCGCGATACGATTGAAACGTCGGGACTTCTCTCAAAAGAGCTGCTGTTGTTGCACGTCAACGCCCGCTCTCATACGACTTCGCATACAGTACATACACTATGTGCTCTTTAGTCTGGGGTCTTAAACCAGCATACAGTCCAGACTTGGACTTTCACTTGCTAGGAACTTTGAATGAACACATGCGGGGTCAGAGTTTTGCTGATGACATCGAGGTGAAATAGGTTGTAGATAACTAGTTTAAGGTCACACATAAAAGCTTTATTTTTTAAAAAAAATCAACAGATCAACAAGCCAGTGGACTGGTGAACCAAATTTATTGCCAGGCTGAGTGACTATTTGTGAAATAACAGACATTTCTGATTGGCACAATTGTAAAACAATTACTATCCGTATAATTCCTGTTGCTTAATGATTTCCCCTCGTAGTTCAAGCAAAATATTCAATCAACCCTGTTCTCTGACAGTTATATTGCATCATGATTTGTCCAAAGGACAATCACAAGGACTGCGTGTAACTCTAGCTAGACAACATCAGACAATATTAAGCGTCTTCCTGTAAGTACAGAGGTCAATGACAATAATTGGAGGTAGAACATACTTAGAGACAGATGAATTACATGGGTGCGACATGGTAGAAACTACATGGATGTGACATGGTAGGAACTACATGGCTGTGACATAGTAGGAACTACATGGATGTGAAATAGTAGGAAATACATGGATGTGACATGGTAGGAAATACATGGGTGTAACAAGGTGCGAAATACATATATTTGACATGGTAGGAACTTCATGAGTGTGACAAGGTAGGAACTTGCTGAGTGTAGCAAGTTAGGAACTACATGGGTGTGGCAAGGTAGGTACTACATGGGTGTGACAAGGTAGGGACTACATGGGTGTGACAAGGTAGGAACTAAATGGGTGTGACAAGGTAGGAACTACACGGGTGTGACAAGGTAAGAACTACAAGGGTGTGACAAGGTAGGAACTACATGGAGGTGGCAAGGTAGGGACTAAATGGGTGTGACAAGGTAGGAACTACATGGGTGTGACAAGGTAAGAACTACATGGGTGTGACAAGGTAGGAACTACATGGAGGTGGCAAGGTAGGGACTACATGGGTGTGACAAGGTAGGGACTACATGGGTGTGGCAAGGTAGGAATTAAATTGGTGTGACAAGGTAGGAACTACATGGCGGTGGCAAGGTAGGGACTACATGGGTGTGACAAGGTAGGGACTACATAGGTGTGACAAGGTAGGAACTACATGGGTGTGACAAGGTAGGAACTAGATGGAGGTGGCAAGGTAAGGACTACATGGGTGTGACAAGGTAGGGACTACATGGGTGTGACAAGGTAGGAACTACATGGGTGTGACAAGGTAGGGACTAAATGGGTGTGACAAGGTAGGAACTACATGGGTGTGACAAGGTAGGAACTACATGAGTGTGGTAAGGTAGGGACTACATAGGTGTGACAATATAGGAACTAAATGGGTGTGACAAGGTAGGAACTACATGGAGGTGGCAAGGTAGGGACTACATGGGTGTGACAAGGTAGGGACTACATGGGTGTGACAAGGTAGGGACTACATAGGTGTGACAAGGTAGGGACTACATGGGTGTGACAAGGTAGGGGCTACATAGGTATGACAAGGTAGGAACTACACGGAGGTGGCAAGGTAGGGACTACATGGGTGTGACAAGGTAGAGACTACATAGGTGTGACAAGGTAGGAACTACATGGGTGTGGCAAGGTAGGGACTACATGGGTGTGACAAGGTAAGAACTGCATGGGTGTGACAAGGTAGGAACTACATAGGTGTGACAAGGTAGGAACTACATGGGTGTGACAAGGTAGGAACTACATGGGTGTGACAAGGTAGGAACTACATGGGTGTGGCAAGGTAGGGACTACATGGGTGTGACAAGGTAGGAACTACATAGGTGTGACAAGGTAGGGACTACATGGGTGTGACAAGGTAGGAACTACATGGGTGTGACAAGGTTGGAACTACATGGGTGTGACAAGATAGGGACTAAATGGGTGTGGCAAGGTGGGACTACATGGGTGTGGCAAGGTAGGAACTACATTGGCGTGGCAAGGTAGGAACTACATGGGCGTGGCAAGGTAGGAACTACATGGTTGTGACAAAGTAGTAACTGCATGGATGTGACATGGTAGGAACTGCATAGATGTACATGGTAGGAACTGCATGGATGTGACGTGGTAGGAACTACATGGCTGTGACATGATTGGAACTACATGGATGTGACATGGTAGGCAGTAGGAACTAAGAGACAGTATTGGACAGGAGGGCTTGAGGTGGCATTGGTCAATGTACGAGGGAATAAAATCACAAGACGGCAGAGGAACAAGTCGGTCTCGATATTAGGTGTTGGAGGAGGGGGTAGGGGGTGGGGGACCAGTTCCATTCTGTGTCGCCTTTCTATCTACGAGAAACCGATGCTGCCCAATCTGCGAGGATGTCTCGAGGTCAGAGTTTTCAGGCTGGAAGCAAACTGCCACCGCTACTTGTAACTGAACCACAAACCACCTAGTTAATAGAGAAAGTAAAAGACATCTTTTCTCGTCTACACGCCTATGTGATATATGATGATAGACCTTTACTTTATATCACCCGGCACTGGATGTGTCATGCAATCAATATCACCCCGACCCAGTTTATCCCTCAGGTAATTTCTGAGTGTCGACTTTAAGCTGGGTCGACCTGGGAGGCCAGATCACTAGAAAACACTAATATTCGAATGCATAATCACTGGTTTGGCGGGGAAGCGTGCTAGTCCCCAACCTCATACTTAATAGGACAGTGAATTAATCATTACAGCGATATGGCCCAGGTCAATTTCAGGCAATGAATGTCGCCGTTAGCTTCTCTCCCCCAGTCTCTTGAGCAGTGCCTAGAAACCTGGCTTTCTCCTGATAAGATCGTACAGTGCGCACGGAGAAGTCTATACACCGCGCTCTCAACTTGTTGTCTCAACGACGCAGCTCTGTCCGTGCGTTATTACATCCAACACGATGACGTATTGCTAGGCAATTTGATTCCGGGCTCGGATATCCTGCGGACGGTATCCAGCTCTCAGTATTTGCCGATTCATTAATATTGTGTCCCGTTCAGAGATACGACCCCCTATGCAATCTGTCGAGGATTTGTTGTCGAATTTAGCTCCGACAGATGAGGCTTGTCGCTGATGTATTGCTCTACGAATTGTGATCTCCAGGGAGACCACTTACATACGATGTCAAAGGGGAATAATCACCTCAGCCATCATTCTTTCTAAGAAGTGTGCGCATTAATTTACACACTGTCATGGGGTGACATCGCAGCAACAAATTACTCCAACTCATTCGGCGCTGTCATACAGAGCACGAGCCAAAACGATAACAGCCGCTTGACTGTTTCATTCCATGTGTCAACTTAGTGATAGAGTATTTAACAATGTGGTCACTCTTACCATCTGTCAGAATATAACAATCCAGTGTAAGCGCAGTTCATACGGTCGTGTTACGTTCAAAGTTATCAAACAATATTTTTCCCTTTTTTCCACGCATTTATGAAACCTATACGTTTATCCACGCCTGACTAGGGGTCAAACATACATCAAAACAGACACTACCGACAAAGATATATACATAACCAATTATACATACACATTTATGTGTATATTTTCACTCAGACAACGCGCTGCGCACACAACCACACGCACACACACACACACACACACACTACACACCTACTTATACGTATATGTACAGACATATCTATGCATGCACAAACTAATACATATTAGATGTATCTCTATGTTTGTATACCTTATCCAAATCCCACAGACAAATTTGAAACGTGTATATTCCCTTTTGTCTAAGTGGTTTTGAATATTATTTGAAAGGAACAAAAAGTTAGAATTTTATTTCTGTATCATCATCATCATCATCATCATCATCATCATCATCATCATCATCATCATCATCATCATCATCATCATCATCATCATCATCAGCATCATCATCATCGTCATCATCATCATCATCATCATCATCATCATCATCATCATCATCATTATCATCATCATCATTATCATCATCATCATCATCATCATCATCATCATCAAGTAATGTGTAGGCAATTGCACATGCCATAAATGTAATATTATCGCATATGTGTATATTAATGCATTTGTTTTATTCGGAATTTTAAAGGAAAACATGAATTTAAAAATAAAAAATAAAAAAAAAATAAAAAATAAAAAAAAAATATTTTTCCCTTTGTGAATTTGAATAACGAAGACACAAAGAATAGGTTGCACGATGTATTGCCTGGCATAGGAACCTCGCCAAGCCGCCACAGCACAAACTCCTACGTCATCGATTGGACGGCACATTTTGAAAACCGGTCACGTGATTGATAGGACATTGCGTTTCGTGTGTTGTTTAACACACACAATAATCGCTTGTTAACGATCGCAGAAGCCACCATGTTTAATCTGCATAGGCCAGTTGTGCGCAAATATTACCGTGGCAGACAAGTGAAATTACTGTGAAAACATGTGTATATTTGAGGTTGAAATATTTATGTAATTACTTTAATTTAAGTTGTGTGATGTTTGCCGTATGTACCTGATGAGATAGATCGAAATATACCAGGTATAAATTGTGCTATCTATTGTTTGCATCTTCATTATTCAAGTTCAGTGCTATGTAGTCAGAAATCTCCAACAACAATTCAACAAAATCTCCATCGCTTCTCTCAGCCTTTTAGCTAAGAGAAGGAACAGCTGCAACAGGGTATAACAATGTGAAATGCATACAGTTAGGTATGTGTAGCTCCTGCGAACAGATGAGGCATACCAAACATGGACACAGTGTACACCTTACAACGAACTCCATAATGGTGAACATAATTCAATCAATCAATCAAGTGCCATACCCGAAAGCGTGGGCGGTCATGACTCGCCATTTCACTCGACCACCAGAGTCATGGATCAGGTCAGTGTTCCTGTCTCGTCCATGCCATGTGGCCAAACCATCCAGGTATTTTCCTCTCTTTCTTCCTCTTGGTCTGTTCCCTTCGATCTTGCCAGTTGTCACTAAGTTCTCCAATTCATTTCTTCTCATAACATGTCCACAAAAATTTTGACTGTCAACGTCTAATTTCTCTAATCAATTTACGATTTTAATTTGTCTCCTGTAGCACATGGTCATAGTTTTTCGGAACATAAATACCAATGGTGAAATCCAAAGAAATAAGAAACAATTCAACAAAATATATAATTATAAAATAAAACTAAGTATACTACGATACAACAAAATACATTTCGATTTTACAAATCTTCACCAGGAACGGAACGACACGAACAGATCTGGAAAAAAAACAAAAAACATGAAATTATATATTATTACAACACAGCTCTTTCATTGGTTGGAAGTTAGCACAACAATTGAGTTCAGTTCAGTTTTGAAAGATACCTCTGTTTTTACAAAAATTGAGTCCAATTCAGTTGTGAAAAGTGCCAAATAAGAAAATGTGTGGCCAAAGATGTGCAGTCAGATATGAATATATAGAGGAAATTTAGCAGAGTTATACAGCGGCATCTACAACAGTATTGATTCCCGCTGGATGGATGCAACTTGAAGCCTAATGAAGTTATTAGAGAAGTATGGCTTCAATGCTATGACACATATATCGTAGACTCCATCGTTAAGGGTGTCTAGTTGGACATTTTATGGTACCAATGTTAGGGTGCGCCGACCTGAGACCCCGGTCAATTTTTAAAAAATTGGAAACCGCCCCGATGCGGATCCAACCGATTACCACCGTCCGGTAGGCAAGAGTCTAACCAATAGCTATCGCGGCTCCCCCACAACTTCCAGCAAACGCAATAGAGCTGAAATCCATGAACTAGACAAGAGGCGTGCCGGGAAGCAAAGAGGTTTACAAATAGAAGACAATAGACACCAGATGGAATGCTTCCAAGATCAGTCGAGGCAGACATCACATATACCCAACAGCTACACAACTTCTCACCACAGCCGGAAACCGAGAGGGAGAGTGGGAGTGAAAGGCCACCCAGAAGAGTACGGAGAGACGAGTACTTTATTAAGCTGTCGCAGAATGGAGACGTGAGTTCACTTAACAAATGGCGTTATATTGTACTTGTGAAGGTAGAGAAAAAAAAACCGCTCTACACAAAAACCAGTGGGGGGTATGTCATTGAAAGAATGGTTCCCTGAACAAAACACCAATGTGGAAGAAACAACACAGCACAGATATCATTTTGTGCTCTGTAGACACACTTATAAGTGATCAGTCTTGTGTAACTATTAATAAAATGTTTGATTGTTCTTATTATATAGCTCACTGTTTCTGCATCTCCCTGCGTATGTTTTTTGAGCTTCTGTCAGTGCTACATGCCAGTCCGTGTTCCAGCCGTCAGTGCTACATGTCGGTCCGTGTTCTAGCTGTCAGTGCTACATGTCAGTGCTCTATGTCAGGTGTCACATGTCTGTGCTATATGTCAGTGCTACATGTCAGTGCCACATGTCAGTGCTACATGTCAGCGATGCATGTCAGTGATGCATGTCAGTGCTTCGTGTCATTGCTACATGTCACTGCTACATGACAGTCCGTGTTCCAGCCGTCAGTGCTACATGTCGGTCCGTGTTTTAGCTGTCAGTGCTATATGTCAGTGTCACATGTCTGTGCTACATGTCAGTGCTACATGTCAATGCCACATGTCAGTGCTACATGTCAATGCCACATGTCAGTGCTACATGTCAGTCCGTGTTCCATCCGTCAGGGCTACATATCAGTCCCTGTTCCAGCCGTCATGCTGTGTTACACGGTATCAAAAGATAAGAGTGAGTGATAACATGCAGATGAGCGTATAATGTAACTAGACATTACAGGGACGTTAAAGACTGCAGCATATAAGCCAGAACTAGAACTAGCGAGAAATAATATAACACAAAAAATAAAAACAGTATGTGTAAGTGAGTCACGCCTGTATTTATATTATTGTGTTTTGTTATATCCTGCTGCATCCGTTATCTCATATCTACAGAGGAATTGTTTTCTTGTGATTCTCTGTGTTCTGTTATGCTCTGATTTAGTATTTCTTTCGTCAGATCAATGTTCCTCGCGTCTGTTGTTTTTCTTTTCTATTTTTAATCTTATGGTCGTTGAAAAACACTGTACCAAGTAATCTTTGAATTTGTATGTGTCTCTCGTTTGCCAAACTGCCTGGTGTCATTCTTTTTACTTTGATTTTCTTTTCTTTTTGTTTCATCGGAACTGAAATTGCTTATACTCGTAATTGCACGAAATGTACATTTGCTGAAAGTTGCAACAAAGAGACAGAAATAAATGACAACTAGACAAAGGTTTCCGGTTTTAGGTCAAGACGGCGAGACGTGTTTCTTTCTAGCTCGGCTTAGAACGGTTGATCGGCGGTCCGACAAACCACCATCGTAAAACTTCCCGTTGTTTCAGAACCAGATTTCTGGCTCTATATGTTAGGTTGCTTTGCTGAAATCTGTTGAATTCCAAGGATATTTCAAATTGGCTATTGGAACGTTAAAATCCAATCCCACAGTGTGTAGTGAAGTGTGTGTTGTGTTATGAACGGTTACAACCCCAAGAGAGACCCTGCGTAGAACCATCATTAGAGAAGGCTCATTCAATGGCCAAGTAAATATCCAAGATCTACAACAGGTAGCAGCGAACCGCCAGGCATGGAGAGACAGGACTTCTGCCCTATGCGCCGCCTGAGGACTCAAGAGGAAAGACTAACTAACTAACTAAGACAAAGGCAGCTGGGCAATAAGGACAGGTCAAACGATGGATATCACGTGAAGAACAATAAACACACATCATGTATTATAGCTGTATGTGTACCGAGATCTCGTCCCTTCTGTTGCCCCAAGAAGTTCTTATATGAATGCCGTCGGTGATATTTAGCAGGGCGATCAAACGAACCAAGTGATGACTGTGATTCTGCAGCCCTGGCCAGACATGCTAGAGCAGTGGTTCTCAACCTTTTTTGGCCCCTTGCCCTCCTTCACCATATTTTCAGAACGGCATTTCTCCCCCCTCCTTTCGTATTTCCTACCTAAATATTTGCTCCCCCCCCCCCCTCTTTGACCATATTTTCAGAACGTCATACCCCCCTTTCCTATTTCCTACCTAAAAATCCCGCCCCTGCCCCTACACAGTATACGTAATAATGGAAGCTAAATTTAATAGCACATACTAAAACAAGTCTAGACGTCCACATAAAACATGATTTGTGGGTCTACTTACTTTATAAAATGACTTTTAGAAAGATGAGACGTACAGAACCGTACTGTATTAAGGGAAAACTAATATCAAGTAATAGGTTCCTGTATTAACGCGATCTTGAAATAATCTTAATTCCCCCCCCCCCCCCCCCCCCTGGAAACCCTAAAACCGGTTGAGAACCACTGTGCTAGAGCGTCAAGCCAAAGAGGATGAAGTCAGACAAGAACGATGTTATGTGGGGGGAGGGGGAGGAGGTTTGAATAGAATACTCGACCAACACAGAACTGGCGTCAACGGCCGCTATATGCTGAAGGACATACTGAGGCTGGGATCCAAGCACTTGCATGCTTGATGGTTCAATGTGTAATGTGAATCATCTGTCCACCGACTAACTAACCAACCAACCAACCAACCAACCAACCAACCAACCAACTAACTAACTAACTAACTAATTAACTAACTAACAATCTACCTACCTGCTTAACTACGTACTTACCTATCTACATAACTAACTAAGTAGCTAGCTAGCCAACTAACTAACTACCGAACTATATGGCAAGTTAGCTAGCTAACCGACTAACAAACTAGCTACTTAGTTAGCTAAATAATTAACTAATTAACTAGCTAGCTTGCTAACTAGCCAACTAGTGAGTTAATTAGTTAGTTAGTTGTTAAATAATTAGCTAGTTAGCTAGTTAGTTATTTAATTTAGATCGCTAGCTCATAAGTTAGTTAGGTTTCAGTATTACACATACCAGAATGATAAATATTTTCTATACTAATTTTCTCGGCAACTTGGGTAATTTTCCGGCATAGTCTATTCCATGTTCAACAGCTGATGGGTGTTGAGCTTGTGTCACGTTTGCGCGGATCATTCTAGTTTGTGATCATCGAGGAGGCCTGGCGTCCAATGAGGGGAGAGTGTACCCATCACGGTTTCCGATTGTCTGAAACTGACAGTGTGATTGAGCGCGGGTTATCTTTACAGACTGGAATAGAAGAAAACGCAGCGGCTGCAGCAGGATAAAACAATACGAATTGGAAAGAAATAGGTATATTTAGCTCCTGCGAGAAGAAACGTACTAAACATGAACACGTTGAAAATACCTTACAAGGAGATCCATCGTATACCGGAATACAGGTGAAAATCCAAAATCAGAAGCAATCAATAAATATATACAATAAATAATAATAAAATAAAATAAAATACACACAAATGCGTACAATACGAAACACAGGACGACCGACGTTTCGATTCTCAGAACTTTGTCAAGGACAGGACAACACAGATAGATAAAACAACAAAATACACAAAACAAAAAGCACAACTACTCGGTTCCCAGGCGGGAGCAGAAAGACGGCTTTCATGTTATTACATAGTTCCCGCCATTTGACCGGCCCCTTGCGGTTTTTACAGACGATAGTTTATAAAATGCAGTTATACCTCTCCATAACATAAAGCCTGGGCTGAATTTAGAGACCATGTGTTGCCCATGCAACATGATCCCTCTCTCGGCCTGCCTAGTTTACTCCAGAGGAAAGGTAACACCAACACGTCTGGAACAGGAAAAGCTACAGAAGCTGCCGGATCAGCAAATCAATACTCTAACTGTCCGCCTGTCGGAGCTTTCATCCTAGACCAGCTACCGACCAAGGCTTAGGGCCTGGTCTGACCTGCCATAAGATTTAGTCTTTAGGCTGCATTTCCTCGCACTAGGGTAAGGCTTGTACCCTTCCAATTGCACACCTCGCCCCGAAGCATTTGGCACAATGTGGGGTGTCGGGTTTGGTGAGCACCGCCTAACATTTGACGCTAACAGAAAGCAGGTAGTACCATCTACAGTCATACGGTAGCTCAGTCATTTATTGCATGCAAATATAATCCTACTAATTACAACTCAAATTGATATATAGTTTCCGTCATTTATGGCAAATATAATCCTACTAGTTACAACTCACGTTAGTACAACAGTACCCACAATGATTGCAAATGTAATACTACTAGTTACAATTCATGTTGATGAATAGTTCCCGCCAGTGAATCCTAAAATAAATGCTACCGTTTACAACTCCCGTCAATGATTCCTATTGTAATGTACTACAAGAAATCGTCAATAGCTACTATTTGATGGAAAAGACGTTATCCAAATTACGTTGTCTCACATCCGACGAGAAGAGATTCATCTGCGCGGAGTCTGCCCTTGATGACCCCGACGTCCTAGGTTTGAAGCACAAACCGTCTCTTTTGGGAAATTTCCAGATCGTGAAATGACATTTTCCGCTGCAATACCTCTTCCCTACATTGGTTGTAGTCAAGTTTCACGGCAGCAGGCCGAATGAGCGAGTCCTGCTCATAGAGAAATGCAGGAGAAGAGATCAATCTATTTCCGTGTGACATACTGGGAATGGGTCCTAAGTCCGCACTTCCCTCTGTGATATTCAGTGCTATTGATCCATATAGTGCTGTTAATCTAAAGTATGCTATAAAGCAACTGAGTACTGTTAACAGATATTTCATAAAATATTAGCATTAAAGTGTGAGCGAGCATTCATTTCACTCGCTCGCTGTTGATCGATATAGTACCATTAAACTATAGTATGCTATATCGCTATTGTGTACTGTTAACAAACACTTATCAGATGGTAGCATTAAAGTGTGAGCGATCATTCATGTCACTATCTCGTTAACTAAACCTTTATACATATACTTTTGCTCCGAGTCGTAATTATGTGCTCTGAGGCCTAAAAATGTGTGCCCAATCTGAAGATCCATCCATCCATCATGTGCCATGCCGATAAGCGTGGGCTGTCATGATTCGCTATTTCACCAGAGTCGTGGATCCGCTCAGTCTTACTGTCTCGACCATGCCACGTGGCCAAGCCATCCAGGTATTTACTTGTCTGTCTTCCTCTTGTTCTCTTCTCCTCGATCTTGCCAGCTGTCACCAAGTTCACCAATTTATTTCGTCTCATAACATGTCAAAAAAATTTTGACTGCGTCTAATTTCTCTAATTAGTGTAAGATTTTCATTTATTTCTTGTAGGACTTGGTCATTGGTTTTTCTGTCTGTCCATGGCATTCATTGCATTCTCCTCAGAGACCACATTTCCACAGCAATCAGATGTTTTTCAACTTGACTGCTCATTGTCCACGCTTCACATCCATACCAAAGTACATGTTCTATGTAGCACCTCAGCACTCTTTTTCTCGTTGCAATTGACATCTTTTTTACTGGTCAGTATGTTTTTCATCTTGCAAAAGGTTACCTTCACCATGGCGATTCTTGTTCTAATCTTTCCAAGGCATCTCCCATAAAATGTTATGACGCTACGTGATAATTTTACCGATTCACTTGTTGCATAATATGCCCATTTACTTGTATATTACATTGTGGTATTTCGTTCTTCCTAGTGCTGACCATAATCTGTGTCTTCTTACAATTTAATTCTAACCCAAGATGTTCACTGTGTGCAACAGTCGCATCTACTAAATGTTGCAGGTCCTGTTCATTGTCTGCAATCAATACTGTATCATCTGCATATCTAATATTATTGATGTTTCGTCACCCAATGATGATTCCATTTATAAATTCTACATTCCTAAAAAGTATTTTCACTGTATAGGGAAAAAATCTGGAGACATTACACATTCCTGTCTCACACCTCTCTTAATAGGCTGATATTGACCTATTTCATTATAAATTTTTATGGCAGCTTGTTGTTTCCAATATATGTTTTTGGTTATAAGTCTCAGGTCCTTCCCATCAATTTGTAGATCTGCAAGCATCTCTACCATGGTGGCATGTCTTACTCTATCGAAAGCCTTTGTGTAGTCAATAAAGCAAAGATTTAAATCTCTGTTTACTTCTGTTGAGCGTCAGTTACCATTCGCAGCAAATACACAGCATTTACTGTACTTGCTTTCTACAAACCCACATTGTTCTCCTATTTCAGGTTGTATTTTCGTCCTAACTCTTTGCATGATAATTCTTAGCAAAATCTTCGTGGTGTGACTCATTATACTAATTGTTCAATGTTGATCACATTCCAAGGCTCCTGCTTTCTTTTGGGTTTGCAATAAATATAGAATTAATAATTCATGAGGTATATCTCCTGCATCATATTGTGTTCAGCAGTCTGGTGCCTTGATCTATTCCATATTCTCTTAAGCATTAATAATTTCTGTTGTGATGTTATCTGAACCGGGAGTCTTGACAGCTTTCATATGTTTAAGAAGATTCTGAACCTCCATCTTCAAAATTGATGGTCCTTCATTATTAAATCGAAGATCAAACTGTTCTTCCCTGTTATCATCATAAAGATTTCTCACATAATCTGATCATACATGTAGAATCTGATCTTTTTTTAATTCTAATTTTGCCATCTTTTGTGTCTAGACAGCTTGCTGATGTACGTGTTCTTTTATTTGTACGCTCCTAAATTCTTTTGTGCATTAATTTTGTATATTTACTGTTGTGTTTTGTTTTCAATTTCAATGCAATCATTTTTTTTTTCAAACCATGCTTTTTTTAAAAATAAATCTCCTTACATAATGTTCAGACTTGTCTGTAAATTTCTTTATATTTATCAGGGTTATTTTTGCTGAGTCTTCTTGTTTCCATTAGTTGTAAAATTTCTTCAGCCATCCATTTCTTACTACCCACCTTCTTTACTTTTGGAATAGTTTTTTTTAATGCGGCCAAACTGTTTGAATTCTTCAACATTTCCCATTGATCATCCACATCTTGAAATAGGATCTCTGGATCAGACAATATATCAAATCTGTTCTATACTTCTAGTTGAATTTGATTTGTATTTCCTTGTCATTTTTAAATGCACACTATCATATTTAGTGTTTCTTGTTTTATACTTGACTTTATTTAACTTTACCCTTAATGTGCCTGTAATAAATCTGAGATCACTGCAACAATCAGCATTGGAAACTGTCTTTGCGATTATTAACGCATTTCGAAACCTTCTGCTAATCAGATTAAGTCCATAATCTTGTAGGGTGTTGTTTAAACCAGGTGTTTTCTACAATAATTTCTTGCTCTTTTGCCCATTCTATAAGTCTGTGTCCTCTTCCGTTTCGCTGTCCCAAACCATGGTTTCCTAAGTGCATCCATCACCTTGATTTCCTACTTTTGCATTGAAGTCACCCATTATGATATTTATTTCTGAATTTTTACATGTCTTTAAAGCAGACTCCATGTTATTGTAAATTCCTCTATATTATCTTCATGGATTCTCCTGTTGGGGCATACATTTGGATGACGTTTAATGTTTAAAGGTCTGCCGATTAATTGAACCAGTAGAACTCTTTCTGACACTGCCGAATATACTTGAACAGATTTTGATGTTTGCCGATCCAAGATAATTGCAACACCTCTGTGTCGTTTTTCTCTCTCAGAATAAAGCATCTCAAAATCTTCACTCGTCTTAATCCCTGCTCCTTTCTATCTCATTTCGCACATTCCTAATATATTAATCTTCTCTCTTTCTATTTCTTGTTTGATATTATCTAATTATCCGTCGTCGCTTAACATCCGAACATTCCATGTTGCCAATTTCAATGTCTCTGTCCGTTTCTTGTGATGATCTGTAATTAGGAGAATCATGATAAACTTGGCAACTTTAAAGAAAGTAGTTTGCCTTTGATTTCCTTCCTGGCAGTGACCATACTGGCTGGGGACCGTAGTCATTGTCTCCTGAAAGATAGCAGAGCTTATAAGGAGCATTGGAGAGCCCTAGGCCTCCTTCGACAAACACATTCGATAGTTAGTATCACCAGTATCAGGCCTGTTGTATAACCCGGTTGGCGTGAATAATTTGTTAATACAAAGAAACAGCAACCAACTGAGAACTCTTGTGGTCATTGGAATATTGTGATGAGTAATGTATGTGGTGTGTATGAGCGCTCGTTTAAGACAAGAGAACGGAAACAAAAGCAAAGACGAGCAACACTGAACACCATTGGGAAATCTGCAGTAAGCAATAAACTCAAGATACAAGCCATACACAGAACAAACAAACACAGACATTGCCAGCGCTAGGATGATACCCTAACAGTATGCAAGATTAACTATCATCTTGTGTCGTGCATATAAACGAGTGCGGACATGGTTCGCTATTTGACACAATCACGAGTCTTGTATCAGGTCTCTGGTACTGTTCCGATCATGCCATGTGGCCACGCTATCCAGGTATTTCTCTCTTGCCTTCCTCTTGCTCCCTTCCTATCGATGTTGCAATACTAACCGGACGTGGAAACAAGCCAGACAAACAAGCCGACACCAGCACTAATCACTCGAGATACAAACAAAGAAGGAGGCTGTCACAAAATGAAACCGTGTGTTTATCCGGTTGATTATTACAGAGGATTTTCGGATTAAGCGGACGATCGACCAGCGACATCTATTTGTACTAACAGAGTAAACACAGTTGTACAGGTTACATCGTGTCAGCCCATAAACACATTTGGTGGTGAGGGAGAAGGATATGGAATGCTTCCGTTTGTCATCTATACTGGCGGACATCAGACGGAAATGGCTGCTGGGATTGTCACCACGGAACAGAAGAGTGACAAGTTTGTCAACATTTGAATGCAGATGGAAGCCGTGAGATCACAGGGGCAGATGTAAAACGGAAGTACCTAGTACGGAAAACAGTGCATCTGTCAATTCTTGGTTTCCGGAACATCAAGATGATTGGCAGCTTGGTATCGAAACTCTTTGTTGGGAGTTTACAGAAACTAGCTGGCTTGTTTTGAGAATCTAGGCAATTACTGACAACTTTGACAGGATTTAAGCCAGGAAAATAGTTCTTGACAGGGGATGATTTGCCACTGTGCCACCTGTGTGGGGGAGTAAAGGATAACGTCACGTGGACAACTTTGGTAGTTTGCCATATAAACTCGAGTTGAGATCAACTAGGGTGGACTTGAATAATGCTCTAGACAGAGTGCAGGGCACTGCAGTGCCAGTGGAAATAATATCTACCGTGTGTTAATTAGTGACTTAATTTTACACGTGCCTATATGGCAGATGTAGATATGATTTATAGGACTGCAGTAGTGCCATTTAAGGTATAACTTATTATAATATATTCGTTATAATTACTATAGACTGTGGCCTTGTGAAACTATAGTGTGATGATTAGCACTGTTAGTGGAAACTAGCTAGAGTAGTGAAGTGATACTTGGCTCTGTTAGCTAGAATAGATTAGTGAAGTGTTGATAAGCTTTACTAGTTGAGAATTGAGTAATGAAGGGATAATTGGGATCTTCCCGTAGGTGTCCCTGGTGGGCGGGGTTCCGCATTCTGTTTGCTGATATTTTTTCTTTGTCATAGCCTGATTCGACTCTAGGTGGGTAGCTAATCTGCTCTGTGACTAAGTCTAGTTAGCTAAAGATCATTAAGCAAGGTGATAGGCTTACACTCAGCCGAAGGGATCAGTGACTAGTACTATCACCAGATGTGTTGTTTCTATCCTAGGTTCCCTACCAGATCCAAGGAAACTCTACAAGTTTTGGGAAAGAATTAAAAAAAACCATTCTGAAGAACACCAGTTCAAGAGTCAATAAAGTTGCATACAGAAACGTAACTTAAGCTAGGAGGAAGTTGATTCACCAAAGATAGTGATGATTACTGATGCACCACCAGCATCAGACAGTAGTAACTAAATGAGAACAGTCTAATAGTTACCTAGTGTTATATAATCTCGTGTAATAGAACACATGACATTATATGTGAGGCTGGATAGACACGAGTGAGGATCAATCCAATACAGTAACAATTAACATTAGTAAGTAGCCCTTATGAACTGAGTGGTTCGATGTGCAACGAGGATGATCTGTCGACTAACTAACTAACTAACTAACTGCGTACACACTGCAAAAGACTTGTGCAGTTTGTTTAGGAACATTAGGAACGGACATTGTGTAGAGTGCAACCGGTCCATGATTCTGTTAATACCACCGGTGTCTATTTCGGATGTTCATAAAATTGGATTACCAGAGGTCTACAGAGGCAAAGCATTATCCGGCAAGATGGTTCCGGCAACGGGTGAGACGTACTTGTTCTGACGTAACGTGCTGTGGTCTATCTTTGCTGTGATCAGCTGACTGAGTTGATGTCTGAGAGACAGAGTCTACACACTTTATAGAACACGTCACACATTTTCTTCGCATACACGTCTCATACACGTTACACTTTTATTTTAATAAATTAATCTTTATTAATTTCTAGAAGCAAGAGTTGTTGAGTATGTTGCGTTGGGGAAGTATGAGAAGGGGGCATAGTACGACAGTGTGAGAGTGATAGGAAAAGGTGTCCATAGGCTGATGGAGTGTGTTGGACGGAAGCTGGTGGATTCTCCAGAATATTGAGGGAAAAAAAATAATATTATAATGTGGGTGTCGGATCTCCTCACTCCAGGGACGACACTTTAAAGGAGGACACGACAGAGGCACACTTCGCAGACGCATTTCGAAACACGGTTGTGGAAAAGACTGACCATAGAAACTCAACCAGAGAACACAGGACAGCTGGACGGGAACAAAGTCATCTTGTTTCTAGAAAGTATTAGTACAATGACACCCTGGCCTAGGAGTTAACGACTTTCTCCGTAATCCCGTATATTCACGTGTGTGACGCAGCTGTGCGAGATTCGGTAGCGGATCGCGTCGCGTTGGTTACTTGCGGGGGTATTTGAGCCCGGTCGCTCAGAAAGCAATGGCAAACTAATGAGCGTAATTTTGCCAAGACATCAATAGCAGCTGAAAAATGCTGGTGTTGACTGCAATGTCCTGTAAAGGATATGCGTTTAAAAAAGAAAAATTAGTACAAGACGGACGTTTCCGACTTGAAACAATCCTCGATAATTTCAAGTGAAACTGTGCAAGCTGATTTGTCCTCTGCCCTGGCTAGCTTTCAAACTTGCATTTAAAAAATTGAAAAAACAAACAGCATTATCGCGCACAAAGAGGTAGAGCGGAATTCCTGTATACTTAAATTAGAATTCTCACCGGTACTAACGTATTAGTGTACAGTTGTACGATCTCCATGTGTGACCTGTGGGAGGAGACTAAGGCACTTACAGCGGTATCCTTGCGTACAGCGGGAATGGTCCGCTACAGATGAAGCCAAGCACTTGACAACAAACACGTGGACAGATACGAGCAGGCCAGGAATCGAATCTGTCAGCTCCAATTGCCGACAGCGCCAGGCTGAAGGGACACTTGTACCTGGAAGTACAACGGTGGTCTAGATGTTTGCACGCTGACAGCTCGTACATGAGATGAGGTGATCACATCCTGCCATCGGCCTACTTCTTGTTTTTTAAATGTTGCATATACTTGCAGGACGTTGCAGTCAACACCAGCATGTTTCAGCTTCTGTTGATCTACTAGGCAAGTGTTTACGTTCAGTAGTTTGCAATTGCTTTCTGAACGACCGGCTCCCATACCAGCACGTTATAACACAACGCGACACGGTCTGCTGCACAAATAGGTCGCGGCTGAGTTTCGAACGTCTGGTACCCGGCTCATGAACGCGTTCGCATGCCTTTGGCCACGGAGACCGGCTTCTTTACCAGGGTCCAGAGTTTTCTGAAATAATTATCGCCTTACACTTTACCAGCTAGGCTTGGCCGCTAAGGCAGCTAATAATACAGAAATTCACCCCTCCCACCACCCACCCACCCCTTTTCCCCCTACCTTGTCGCCAACGAAATTAAAACATAGTGTTCAAAGCAAACGCTCTAATTATTATGACACCACGGCTTCATACGGAACTAATCGGGGGGAAAAAAAACAAAAACTCGTGTTTGCCCCATAACTCTGGTGAGTGAGTGTGGATGATTGTTGGCAATCTGCAGCTAGACTTAACATTACCAAATATTTAAATACAGGCATGCATTACAGTCACAGTGATCTGTGGAACATTCGAGGAGGAACAAACACACAAGATGTGTTAACTGGATTTTAATATTGCGCTACATGATACGGGTCGGCCTTCAAGCGGCGCATGGTTGTTCTCAGAGTGAAACTCATGACCCAATTTAAATAGTTGAGACTTATACAACACCTGATATAAAAACAGACCAATTGGTACAACTATCTTGTAACAATCAAAGTTTCTTGATGGAAGATGCCATGTGATATTAGAACAAGAATCGGTATGGCATAAGTAGCCGTTTGCAAATTGGAAAATATTCTAACCAATAAGAAAAACCTGTCGACTACAGTGAGAGAATTAAAAATAAAAAGAGTGCTGAAGTTGTATAGAGCGCCCATACTGTTGAAAGCATGTGAATCATGGGAAATATGCAGATAGGTCGAGAAATATATATTTACATTGGAAATGTGGATTCTGAGGGAAATGAATCCAACTAGGGGGTTTGTCGTGCATCGAAGTACACTTGTTCCTGCAGCGAGGCGTCGTCGTCATTTGGAGGCGACAGGTTCGATCCCGGTCGGTAACTATAGCTTTCAAATTTTATGTTATCTAGTGCGTCTTCTAGTCTCTACTTCCTTCTTCTCCTTCTGTGAGCGCCAAATAATACTATGTGTGTTTATTTATGTAATTGTCTTTGTCGCCTCAACGGTTCCCCTTATTGATCTCCGTCAGATAGCACGTTCAAGCGTTTGCTCCCGTGGTATTTATGTCCCATGTGATGTGTGTAATATCCGCTTGGTCTCACTCCCTGAAGCATCTAGGTTTCATTTCATTTCCTTTTGAAATGTGTTCTGTTAAGTAATTCGATTAAAATAATTTTTTTTTTTACATGACGATTCTCCTGGGTAAATATATGTGAAATAGAGCCATTGTGTTCATTTATTTTCTCTGGTGTGTAGAAAGTCAAGTATGTCTACAGGAATAAAGGTCATAGATTCATCACCTCATTGGCCAGCTAGATTCACGCATGCGCTCTTCATACCGTTGTCCAGTCACTTCCTTACACCCTCCCCCCCCCCCCACACACACACATACACACATAACCCCACACACAAATACACACCCCATCACACACAAACATACCCCCCCCCCACACACACACACACAGACCTACACATACACACCCACACACATACCACACACACATACACACAACCATACCCCCACGCACAAATACATGTGCCCACACATACAAATATACCTACCCCCATACACAATCATACTCTTACACATGCACATAGCCTAAACACACACACCATACACACATACGCACATCCATACTTTCACACACAAAAACCACATACCCCTTCACACAAATACATATGCCTCCAAACACAAACATACCCCCCCCCCCACACACACACACATTCATACCCACACACACACACACACACATATCATACCCACACACACACAATGTGGTGGAAATGCCGGTTGCCAGCCAACCATCAGTGTATCACCCATACATAAATATGGAAAATTGAATAAATACAGCTTGCTATTTCGTCATGCACTATCATACAGTATCTCTTGTAGCAGTTATCAATGCTGGGAGGAACATGACTGCATAAAGATAATGTTTACACACTGCAGTTTCTTTATTCACGGATAAGTTCAAAGCTAATTTATCAAAAGTGCTATCTCGGCCACGGGTTAAAACAATATTCAACGGGCTGGATGCGGCCGCGATTTCCCCTTAAATAACACGTTGATATTATTATCTCCCCGTGGTGTCTTCTATCCGGAAACATCGCAGGCTGTATTCATACGAGCGTCAAACCGCATGCATCAGTTTAATAACTTGTATGCAGGAAGCTCATCAGATAAGGCTTATTTTGATGAGTGTATAAAGCCATGAACACAAATCCGTGGAGTTTTAACTCCATATTCTTTTCATTAAACTGCAGAGTTTAATCATGTACGCAGTGGGATAGGGATGTTCGTGCCAAAAAACTAATGTCTTAACTCGCAATGGAGGTCAGCGTGGCCGAATAGATAAAGAGGGCTCGCTGTTAAACTTCTGGTGTGCAGATGCCGAGGTAGTGGGTTCAAACCCTACTAAAATGTTGACTTCTCGTCCTTCACTTGGGGACGTAAATTACACGTAACTCTGAAGTCGGAGTGGGTTCATCTGATGGCGAAGGACACTGGTAACAGAGAAAGCTAATCCACACGCACAGATCAGTCCTGAGCACTAGAAGTAGTAGCATCTGTACGGACTACGCTCAGTTTAAAGCAAGTAAATAACAACAGCAGCAGCATGCAATCACAGCTAGTTGATGTTAACTCCCAGCTAGTTGATGTTAACTCACAGCTAGTTTATGTTAACTCCCATCTTGTTGACGTTAACTCACAGCTAGTTGATGTTAACTCCCAGCTAGTTGACGGGGACTCACAGCTAGTTGATGTGAACTCACAGCTAGTTGATGTTAACTTCCAGCTAGTTGATGTTAACTCCCAGCTAGTTGACGTTAACTCACAGCTAGTTGATGTTAACTCCCAGCTAATTGTTGTGAACTCACAGCTAGTTGATATGAACTCACAGCTAGCTGATGTGAACTCACAGCTAGTTGATGTGAACTCACAGCTAGTGTATGTTAACTCCCAGCTAGTTGACGTTAACTCACAGATAGTTGATGTTAACTCCCAGCTAGTTGGTGTGAACTCACAGCTAGTTGATGTTAACTCCCAGCTAGTTGATGTTAACTTCCAGCTAGTTGATGTTAACTCACAGCTAGTTGATGTGAACTCTCAGCAAGTTGATGTTAGTTCACAGCTATTTGATGTTAATTCACAGCTAGTTGATATTAACTCACAGCTAGTTGATGTTAACTCACAGCTTGTTGATGTTAACCAAAGCGCAGTTATTATGTCTAACCACCACAGTACGGTGATTCCCTGTGTTGTGGTATGTGCCTTTATTCTAGTCACTACAGTACGGGGATTCCTTGTGTTGCAGTATGTGCTTTTATTCTAGTCATTACGGTACGGGGATTCCCTGTGTCTCATTATGTGCCTTTATTCTAGTCACTACGGTACGGGGATTCCCTGTGGTGTAGTATGTCCCTTGATTCTAGTCACTACAGTACGGGGATTCCCTGTGTTGCAGTATATGCATTTATTCTAGTCACTACAGTACGGGGATTCCCTGTGTTGTAGTATGTGCCTTGATTCTAGTCACTACAGTACGGGGATTCCCTGTGGTGTAGTATGTGCCTTGATTCTAGTCACTACAGTACGGGTATTCCCTGTGTTGTAGTATGTGCCTTGATTCTAGTCACTACAGTACGGGGATTCCCTGTGTTGTAGTATGTGCCTTGATTCTAGTCACTACAGTACGGGTATTCCCTGTGGTGTAGTATGTGCCTTGATTCTAGTCACTACAGTACGGGTATTCCCTGTGTTGTAGTATGTGCCTTGATTCTAGTCACTACAGTACGGGGATTCCCTGTGTTGTAGTATGTGCCTTGATTCTAGTCACTACAGTACGGGGATTCCCTGTGTTGTAGTATGTGCCTTGATTCTAGTCACTACAGTACGGGGATTCCCTGTGGTGTAGTATGTGCCTTGATTCTAGTCACTACAGTACGGGGATTCCCTGTGTTGTAGTATGTGCCTTGATTCTAGTCACTACAGTACGGGGATTCCCTGTGGTGTAGTATGTGCCTTGATTCTAGTCACTACAGTACAGGGATTCCCTGTGGTGTAGTATGTGCCTTGATTCTAGTCAATACAGTACGGGGATTCCCTGTGGTGTAGTATGTGCCTTGATTCTAGTCACTACAGTACGGGTATTCCCTGTGTTGTAGTATGTGCCTTGATTCTAGTCACTACAGTACGGGGATTCCCTGTGTTGTAGTATGTGCCTTGATTTCATAGTCACTACAGTACGGGGATTCCCTGTGTTGTAGTATGTGCCTTGATTCTAGTCACTACAGTACGGGGATTCCCTGTGGTGTAGTATGTGCCTTGATTCTAGTCACTACAGTACGGGGATTCCCTGTGGTGTAGTATGTGCCTTGATTCTAGTCATACAGTACGGGGATTCCCTGTGGTGTAGTATGTGCCTTGATTTCTAGTCACTACAGTACGGGGATTCCCTGTGTTGTAGTATGTGCCTTGATTCTAGTCACTACAGTACGGGGATTCCCTGTGTTGTAGTATGTGCCTTGATTCTAGTCACTACAGTACGGGGATTCCTTGTGTTGCAGTATGGTGCTTTTATTCTAGGTCATTACGGTACGGGGATTCCCTGTGTCTCATTATGTGCCTTTATTCTAGTCAATACGGTACGGGGATTCCCTGTGGGTGTAGTATGTCCCTTGATTCTAGTCACTACAGTACGGGGATTCCCTGTGTTGCAGTATATGCATTTATTCTAGTCACTACAGTACGGGGATTCCCTGTGTTGTAGTATGTGCCTTGATTCTAGTCACTACAGTACGGGGATTCCCTGTGGTGTAGTATGTGCCTTGATTCTAGTCACTACAAGTACGGGTATTCCCTGTGTTGTAGTATGTGCCTTTGATTCTAGTCACTACAGTACGGGGATTCCCTGTGTTGTAGTATGTGCCTTGATTCTAGTCACTACAGTACGGTATTCCCTGTGGTGTAGTATGTGCCTTGATTCTAGTCACTACAGTACGGGTATTCCCTGTGTTGTAGTATGTGCCTTGATTCTAGTCACTACAGTACGGGGATTCCCTGTGTTGTAGTATGTGCCTTGATTCTAGTCACTACAGTACGGGGATTCCCTGTGTTGTAGTATGTGCCTTGATTCTAGTCACTACAGTACGGGATTCCCTGTGGTGTAGTATGTGCCTTTATTCTAGTCACTACAGTACGGGATTCCCTGTGGTGTAGTATGTGCCTTGATTCTAGTCACTACAGTACGGTGATTCCCTGTGTTGTGGTATGTGCCTTTATTCTAGTCACTACAGTACGGGTATTCCCTGTGTTGTAGTATGTGCCTTGATTCTAGTCACTACAGCTACGGGGATTCCCTGTGTTGCTAGTATGTGCTTTATTCTAGTCATTACGGTTACGGGGATTCCCTGTGTCTCAGTATGTGCCTTTATTCTAGTCACTACAGTACGGGGATTCCCTGTGTGTAGTATGTGCCCTTGATTCTAGTCACTACAGTACGGGATTCCCTGTGTTGTAGTATGTGCCTTGATTCTAGTCACTACAGTACGGGGATTCCCTGTGGTGTAGTATGTGCCTTGATTCTAGTCACTACAGTACGGGGATTCCCTGTGTTGTAGTATGTGCCTTGATTCTAGTCACTACAGTACGGGGATTCCCTGTGTTGTAGTATGTGCTCTTATTCTAGTCACTTCTCGTCTACAGTCCTCCCCTCCACCACCTGAGCTTTCACGGGGATGAATAAATAGAACATCCAACTTCTGGACTACAGTGCTCCCCTCTACCAACTGAGCTATCGCGGGGATGGAGAAATAGAACATCCAACTTCTTGTCTACAGTCCTCCCCTCTACCAACTGAGCTATCGCGGGGATGAAGAAATAGAACATCCAACTTCTCGTCTACAGTCCTCCCCTCCACCAACTGAGCTATCGCGGGGATGAAGAAATAGAACAATCCAACTTCTCGACTACAGTGCCTCCCCTCTACCAAACTGAGCTATCGCGGGGATGGAGAAATAGAACATATAACTTCTCGTCTACAGTCCTCCCCTCTACCAACTGAGCTATCGCGGGGATGAAGAAATAGAACATCCAACTTCTTGTCTACAGTCCTCCCCTCTACCAACTGAGCTATCGCTGGATGAAGAAATAGAACATATAACTTCTCGTCTACAGTCCTCCCCTCTACCAACTGAGCTATCGCGGGGATGAAGAAATAGAACATCCAACTTCTCGTCTACAGTCCTCCCCTCTACCAACTGAGCTATCGCGGGGATGAAGAAATAGAACATCCAACTTCTCGTCTACAGTCCTCCCCTCTACCAACTGAGCTATCGCGGGGATGAAGAAATAGAACAAACCTATCGATGCCTGTAAGTAACAGCTGTATAAAGCACAAGTAACTTATCGTTGTTTGCGTCAACGGAACAAAACTGTAACCCCACAATTCAAACTGTTGCTGTAATCCTGTCTCAAGCAGACATTTAGTACTGCAAGTGACATCTGCACAGAGTCGGTACAGTTAGTCGTGAAATGTTGGTGTGGTATCCAGAATCGTAGCCAGTAACCTAATTGTTGGTTTGTGTGGATGGTGTTAACTGTAGCCTGTAGCCAGTAGCCTAATAGATGGTTAATGTGGATGATGTTAATTGTAGCCAGTAGCCTAGTTGCTGGTTAGTGTGGATGGTGTTAACTGTAGCCAGTAGACTAGTTGCTGGTTAGTGTGGATGGTGTTAACTGTAACCAGTAGCTTAGTTGCTGGTTAATGTGGATGATGTTAACTGTAGCCAGTAGCCTAGTAGCTGGTTAATGTGGATGATGTTAACTGTAGCCAGTAGCCTAGTTGCTGGTTAGTGTGGATGGTGTTAACTGTAGCCAGTAGCCTAGTTGCTGGTTAACGTGGATGATGTTACCTGTAGCAGTAACCTAGTTGCCGGTTGATTGATTGATTGATTGATTGATTGATTTAGGAATCGACAATAACAGCATTCGGGGCATTCCCATAAGTGCTCCGTCCCCATCCTCAGCAGCCAGCGAAGAGTTCCCACACCAATAGTACCAGTAGCAATCTGATTATAAGTCCGTCTCGCCTTTCATCTGATCGTTGAGCGTCGGCCAGATCCCCTCATCACTCCTCGCTGTCTCATTCTTGCCAGACCGTGGTAATCCATTTGCTCCTCCGAGGTGTGCACGTGCTCCCACAGGCCGCAACCATGTCTGCCTTGTCATGTATCAATACTCAACCAAGTTCTGCAGAGCCAGCCAATCTGTCCGCCTGTTCATTTCCCAGCACACCGGGATGCCCCGGAAAAAAGATCCAGGCGATGATTATCACCCGTGACCTCCGAAGCGAAAGCAAGCAACTCCGCACGAAGCCTGCCCGTCCTCACCCTCGTCAGCATACTTTCTGAGTCAGTTACAATCACGATGTGTGTGTGTCGTATTCTCCATCCAGCGGAGAGCCGCAGTGACTGCCTCCACCTCCATTCTTAAGCTGGATGTTGTGGTATCATATGCCAGGCTCTCCTGCTCCAAACATCGACCATTAGCTTTGGCTATGAACCCCCAGCCACATGTCTCACCTCTTGACACCGAACCATCTGTGTAGATAATCACATCACCCGAATTCACCTGAATTAGTTGCTGGATTTCCACTTCCCGTGGCCCCTGCTGGCCACTCCCTGCACTCCCGGCTTAATGTGATTATAACTCTGCACAAGTCTGACTGCTCCGCTGGCACTCTGACTGTCACATAATAGACCAACGTGATTTAACCAGTGATGAGAATAAAAGGCGATCTGAATTAGCGGCATGTTCGAGGCCAAAGGTTGTTTCAACAAATCCAGAAAATGTAGCTGCACGTGTTTACATCTGGTCGACGGATTGGGAACACTCGGTGGTGAGTGAGACAAGTCCCTGCATCGCTTTGACAGTTTGTCAACATTCGAATACAGATGGAACCCGTCGGATCCTGGTTGCAATCGGATGTCAGCCATCACAGGTCGGGAAAGAGTTAACAGCTGCAGATGTGTAGGGGAAGTGGGTGAGCTGAATCATACATCGCTTTGACAGTTTATAAACAGGTCGGATTGGAAGCGGAAGTACTCAGCTCGGAAGAAAACAGTCCGTCTGTCATTTAGAATTTCCCGACATAAAACGGAAGGATGGCTGGGATTGTCACCCCTCGACAGCAGATTGGCAGCTTGTTATGGAAAACTGTTGTTGGGATCATACAGTAACTCACTAGCTTGCTGGGGATGTCAAAACAAGTGATGACAACTCTGACAGTGACTAAGCCAGGGAAGATAGATTCTTGACAATGGATGATATGTCCAAATAACACCTGTGTGGACAGGAAGAATACCGTCACGTGACCAATTTTAGGTTTTGCCATAAACCATGATTGGAGAAGGGAGTTGAACTAAAACCGTTGATTGAGGCGGACGTGCTTCGGCCCTGCGGTTCTGATTGGAAAATGTCTACCGTGTGCGAATTGAGTTAATTTAATTTTACACGTGCCTGTCATGGCAAGAGTGGATGTAATTTGATCTAACTGCGGTGTTGCCTAAGGTAGAACCTATTATAATTAGTTCTAATTAATATAGGCTGTAGCCTTGTTAAAACTAAAGTGTGATGATTAGCACTGTTAGTGGAAAACTAGCTAGAGTAGGGAAGTGATACTTGGCTCTGTTAGTTGAAAATAGATTAGTGAAGTGTTGATAAGCTTTACTAGTTGAGAATTGAGTAATGAGGGATAATTGGGATATTCCAGTAGGTGTCCCTGGTGGGCGGGGTTCCGCATTCTGTTTGTTGATTTTTTTTTCTTGTCTTGGCCTGATGATAACCAATGGGTTGAGTCATCTGTCCCTGACAGAGTAGGTTCACTGTATTTTCTGAGCGAGGCCGATGGCCACGATCATCTAATAGAGATCAGTGACGGGGAGGCTATCACCAGTTGTATGATTTATTTACAGGTTTCCTCTGGTTGGAATGAAGAACACGGAACCAAGGAAAAATCCGATCCCGGATAAAGTTTGGCGCAGGAAGATTGGCCAGCAACTTTATCAAAGAGCTTATGCTAGAGGAAGATGATCAACATTGCTCAGTGGAGCTGAATGGTATATGTATCCCACAGGATAAATACCGAATGAGTTTTAGGTCATACCAGTTTTAACACACCAGTAGTGATGGATATTCAGTTCACTTATGACTAGAACAAAAATAAAGGACTCTATTGGAGTATAGACAATAACTGTTTAATAGTGAGAACTATAGAACATTTAGCAAGAGACAAAACGTCCTGTTCATAGGACAGTGTTCCATGTTTGTTTCACTGCGCCGGAATTATGAAGCCTGAGTTTCTATAAACTATTAGGAACAGTTGTGTTAGGAACAATAATAGTATTTTTCACGGATTATATTTACATGGGATTCAGATCTCATGGTCATCAGAGCTCCTGGAGGAGGACATGTCTGGAGAGAAGGATACGACTTCGGTGAGGTCTATTGTACTGACTCGTGTGATGTCGTGTAATCCTTGCCATGATGAGTGGACTCTGAACATGAACTCTGTGGTCTGACCTATACATTTACATTAGAATACACGACACACATTTTCTTCGCATACACGTCTCATATACGTTACACTTTTCTTTTAATAAATTAATCTTTATTAATTTTTAGAAGCAAGAGTTGTTGAATATGTTGCGTTGGGGGAGAATGAGAGGGGGCATAGTACGACAGTGAGAGAGTGATAGGAAAAGGTGTCCATGGGCTGATGGAGTGTGTTGGACGGAAGCTGGTGGATTCTCCAGGATATTGATAGGAAAGAAAAATATTATAATGTGGGTGTTGACTCTCCTCACTCCAGGGACGACACTTTAAAGGAGGACACGACACTGACCCACTCCTCTCCACGCCTAATGTTCTCCAAGGGGCACACCTGTCTGATCGTATCCTCCGCCTGAGCCATCCATGATTTCCATCTTATCAGTCGCTGACACTTAACTACGTCCAGCTCCTCATGCAGTGGGTGGTCTGTGTCTGCAGCTACTCTGAGGTATGCCTTCGCCTGCATTACCTTGAGCCTACCAGCAACAGTCGGCAGACCAAGGATGTAACGCATACACACTACTGGGGTGTCTCTAGTGCATCCCAGAATGACCCGCAGCTTCGTTCTGTATGCGCTGTATGCCTATAGTTGCCGGTTAATGTGGATAATGTTAACTGTATCGCAATTATTGGTTTAACTGGGGGTAAATACCGGTCAGTTGGACTAAAATGTTGACTTCTCGTCCTTGACTGGGGGTGTAAATTAAAAGTACCTCAGATGTCGGAGTGAGTTTGTCTGATGGCGAGGGACGCTGGTAGTATAGAAAGCCACATGCAAAAATCAGTCCAGTGCACTAGAAATAATAACATGTGTTTGGACTACGCTTACAAACATATAATCAGATTGCACCTGGTACATTTAGTATTTGGACTCTTCGCTGGTTGTTGAGGATTCTAACAGGGCGAGTATGGGAATGTCCCGATTGTTGTGATGTCGATTGTTGACTCAACTCAACTCAACTTTTTAACTCTACTCAACTTAACTCAACTCAACTCTACATCGCTATTAAACTGATACTGGCATAACCAGTAGCAATTAAACTACACTAAATATGCCTAAGAGTTTCACAAGTGCTTTAGAAAACAACAATAACAGAAACGGTAAGAGTAACCGACATTGGAGGACGTAAAATCATAATACAAGATGTGAAGATGATGCAATGTTCACTGGAGACAACGAACCCAATCTGTAGACTTTTGTTAAATATATGACTGCACTGGTTGAACAACTAGTCAGGACTCAGTTGCGAGAAAATTCACATTATGGTAATCTTCAAGACGAATGAAAATGATAGAATGCAACATCCAGGTAAATGGACATGACTTCAACAGCTGAATCAATACAACTATCTAGGTAGAGTCATCCAAGACAAAAGTTACCTCTTAAAAGATGGTAAACATACTCACCAATAAAACAACAGCAGTGAGGGGAAGAGTGTTGAAATGTTATACATACCCTATCCGTTGTATGCGTGCGACAACTGAGCAATGAAGAGGCACGCCGATAAAAGCCTCTTACCAGCAGAAATGTAGACTCCGAGGACAATGAAAGAATACAATAGACAGAATAAACAATAATTAAAACATTAAAAACAACAATACGGTTGGCTCCTAGAGTTGGACACCCTACCAACAAGCCATTCCACACCCTAGAGATGGACATCTTATCTACAAGCCACTACACATCCTAGAGATGGACATCTTATCAACAAGCCACTCCACATCCTAGAGATGGACATCTTATCAACAAGCCACTCCACATCCTAGAGATGGACATCTTATCAACAAGCCACTCCACATCCTAGAGATGGACATCTTATCAACAAGCCACTCCACATCCTAGAGATGGACATCTTATCAACAAGTCACTCCACATCCTAGAGATGGACATCTTATCTACAAGCCACTCCACATCCTAGAGATGGACATCTTATCAACAAGCCACTCCACATCCTAGAGATGGACATCTTATCAACAAGCCACTACACATCCTAGAGATGGACATCTTATCAACAAGCCACTCCACATCCTAGAGATGGACATCTTATCAACAAGCCACTCCACATCCTAGAGATGGACATCTTATCAACAAGCCACTCCACATCCTAGGATTGACACTCTACCTCAACAAGCCACTCCACATCCTAGAGATGGACATCTTATCAACAAGTCACTCCACATCCTAGAGATGGACATCTTATCTAACAAGCCACTTCCACATCCTAGAGATGGACTATCTTATCAACAAGCCACTCCACATCCTAGAGATGGACATCTTATCAACAAGCCACTACACATCCTAGAGATGGACATCTTATCTACAAGCCACTCCACATCCTAGAGATGGACATCTTATCAACAAGCCACTACACATCCTGAAGATGGGCACCCTACCTATAAGCCACTCCACATCCTAGAGATGGACATCCTACCTACAAGTAACTCCACTCTGTCTCCACGCCATATGGTAACATGCCCTATCCTTCAAGCCGTTTCTTCACCCAGAGTTAAACACCCTATCCTCAAGCCATTCCGTCACCTAGAGCTGGACACCACACCAATCCATACAATCAGATCAGAATAGGTTTGTGATGTGTAACTCTCGATACAGCCACTTTCTGCCACACCTGTCACATATCGCAGGCACGCGAGTACACACTGACCCACACGCTCACACACACACACACACACGCACGCTCTAATCTCTCTCTCTCTCTATCTCTCTCTCTCTCTCTCTCTCTCTCTCTCTCTCACACACACACACACAGACACACACACACAGATAACGATATGATATTTACTCCCAAGATTTAGAACACAGGTCCTCTGTTGCGTTTTGCATTCGATATTTATTTCAATGTGAGTATTGGCCCTGATTGGATCTCCATAAAACCGGATTATAAACTGAGCGTACACACTTGCACATTTTCCTTTGGGGATCATTATGAGGCTTGATGGCGAATTACAGACATTACCACAACCGGGGAATGTACGTATGTTGTACTGTATATTATCTTACAGTGGTTAAATTGTTGTTGTTGCTGTTCTTCTTCTTCTTCTCCCTCCTCTTCTTCTGTCTCTTCTTTTTCATCCTGTTGTTGTTGTTTTTGTTGTTATTTTTCTTTTCTTTGTCTTTCTTCTTCCTCGTCTTCTTACTACTCCCCCTCTTCTTCTTTTTCTTCTTCCTCGTCTTCTTACTCCTCCTCCCCCTCTTCTTCTTCTTCTTCTTCTTACTCCTCCTCCCCCTCTTCTTCTTCTTCTTCTTCTTCTTCTTCTTCTTCTTCTTCTTCTTCTTCTTCTTCTTCTTCTTCTTCTTCTTCTTCTTCTTCGTCATCGTCGTCTTCTTCTTCTGTTGCTGCTACTTTTTCTACTATATATGTTGCTGCTCGTATTTCTACTATGTCATCTCCGACTGTTACATTTGCTTACTCTTCGCTATTCTCATTTGCCTTTACTAAGTTATGGAAAGGTATGATTGCTTGACCCTGGGGGATGTATGACTGTCTGTCGGAGGGGAATGTATGACTGTCTGTTGATGGAGATGTATAATTGTCTGTCGAGGGAGACGTATGATTGTCTGTCTAGGGAAATGTATGTCGAGGAATGCGTATGCATGTCTGTTGAGTGAAAGTATAAAGGTCTGCCCTGGGCATAGACGCTTACATTACTCCACGTCAGAGTCACGGTCCCTCTACTCATCCTTTCCCTGACCGAACATAACTCCCATGTCATGTCATACCCCACAGGTCCTCAACTCATCCTCTCCCTGACAGACCATAACTCCCATGCCATGTCATACCCACAGGCCCTCAACTCATCCTCTCCCTGACCGACCATAACTCCCATGCCATGTCATACCCACAGGCCCTCAACTAATCCTTTCCCTGACAGACCATAACTCCCATGCCATGTCATACCCACAGGCCCTCAACTAATCCTTTCCCTGACAGACCATAACTCCCATGCCATGTCATACCCCACAGGTCCTCAACTCATCCTCTCCCTGACCGACCATAACTCCCATGTCATGTCATACCCACAGGCCCTCAGCTAATCCTTTCCCTGACCGACCATAACTCCCATGTCATGTCATACCCACAGGCCCTCAACTAATCCTTTCCCTGACAGACCATAACTCCCATGCCATGTCATACCCCACAGGTCCTCAACTCATCCTCTCCCTGACCGACCATAACTCCCATGTCATGTCATACCCACAGGCCCTCAACTAATCCTTTCCCTGACAGACCATAACTCCCATGTCATGTCATACCCACAGGCCCTCAACTAATCCTTTCCCTGACAGACCATGACTCCCATGTTATGGCGTCGTAACTACATAATAGCCACACTACACTGTAAACAACATTGGCAAATAATTAACTGTCTAGCTGTTCTCTCTCCATTTGTTCACAATGAGTACTATAAATACAATGCTATGTCACACCATAAGAAATTAATATTGGCGTCGATGATTTGTTTCTGTAGCGGACAAGATAATGCATATGCCCCAGAGTGTTGTATTCATAACTCTCTCTCTCTCTCTCTCTCTCTCTCTCTCTCTCTCTCTCTCTGATCTATCTATCTCAATCACGCTCCCTCACTTACTTGCACACACCCACACACTTATACACACTCACTCACGCTTACTCTTTCACACCCAAACACATAATCAATCGCAATTACCCTTACACATCTATACCAACTCACACACAGATACACACAATACACACACATACCAACTCACACACATGTACTCACACTACCTCTCACACACCTCTAGCAGCACACACACAGTTACTCACACTAACTCTCACACACCTCTAGCAGCACACACACAGATACTCACACTAACTCTCACACACCCCCAGCAACTCACACACAGATACTCACACTAACTCTCACACACCCCCAGCAACTCACACACAGATACTCACACTAACTCTCACACACCCCCAGCAACTCACACACAGATACTCACACTAACTCTCACACACCCCCAGCAACTCACACACAGATACTCACACTAACTCTCACACACCAAACACGCCCGGAGACATACAAAAACTCCACCAGTTACAGGCTGTCCTGCTATAACAAATAGCTCCAGCTAATACTTCTCTATGCCCCATTAAGAGTTTTGATTTGTAAGATGCACAAAACAACGCGGAGTAAGAGAGAGAAAGGGAGAGAGAGAGAGAGAGAGAGAGAGAGAGAGAGAGAGAGGAGACAGAGAGAGAGAGAGGAGACAGAGAGACAGAGAAGGAGGGAGAGGGGGGCGTGTATAGTAGAATGACGTCGTTACACAAGACAATTACCCTCACTGCCATTATTGAAACTATAGTTACCATGGTGATCCGGTCGTTATGGATGAGGCCTTCTGTGATTACCTCAGTTCTTATGATTATTTAAATTGTTCATATAAATGTCACTATATTGTCTCGTTGTCAATCGAAGAGAGGAAAACAATACTGATTTGTGGAAGAGAATCATAGACAATTAGCAGACTAGTGATAGTGAGGAATTATGTGGAGGCTGTGGAAATGTGGTTTAATAGGCGAATGTAAAGAACACCATTGACGGATTGAAAAAAAAAGCAATGAAGATATCTTGAAAGAAGTTAACTCACAAAGAGAACTGGTTACTCGCATCAGAAGGAGACAGTCCACATTCTTTCCGCATGTCATGAGAAGAGGAGACTTGAAGTATGTCGCCACAATAGAAATTTGGAGGAAAAGAAAAGCAGGGGGAGAACAAGAGAGAAGATCTTGGATAGTCTGACCTCATGGCATGGAGGAACATCCGTATCAGAAATGATTGGCAGCACACCAGACAGGGGGCTGTACATAGACAAGGTCACCAATTGGCAAGGATATTGTGACCGGGGGGGGGGGGGGGGGCGGTGGCCCAGGGGGGTGCGTTGGGACAATGGTTCGAATTTTGCACTAACAATGACACGAACGCGGTGGGACGAGGGTTCGATTCCAGCTCTCGACGGTCGCTACGGGAGGAAAATACTGGCCACCTAGTCCAGCATGCACTCAGTGCTACAACATGTGATGGCTTTTTTGCTCTCGCTTGTTTTGAACTCAAGCGTAGTCCACACACACTAGTTACAGTAGTCATCATCATCATCATCATCATCTTCCACTTCTGCCGTCAAGCGTCGTGGGGAGGAATAATTTGCGTTCCAGCGCCCAGTGGACGGCACTGGATAGTGTCATTCCGTGTGGTTGTTACAGTTACAGTAGTGATGGACTGAATTGTACATGTGGATTAGTTTTCCCTATTACAGTGTCCCTCGCCATCAGGCGAACCCACTCCGACTTCAGAAGTACTTGTAATTTACATCCCCAAGTTAAGGACGACAGGTCAACATTTTAGTCCAGCTGTCCGGTGTAGGGATTGAACCGCTAACCTCAGCATCAGCACACTGGATGTTTAAAAACACGCTTCTTATCCATTCGGCCATGCGGACCTGCTTGGGATAGCCTTGACACTTGACGTAATACAGCAGGTGTTGCTATGATAGTTCTCATTTTATTGTTTTCTATTGTGACTACTATTTATCGTGTTGTTATAGCAGGTAGCCATATTGTGACTACTATTTATCGTGTTGTTATAGGAGGTGACCATATTGTGACGGTTATTGAAGTTTTTTTTTTAAATACCAGGTGGACATATTGTGACGATGAACCCGTAAACTGATTAGAGATATTAGACGTAGACAGTCAACATTTTTTGGGCATGTTATGAGAAGAAATTAATTGGAGAACTTGGTGACGACTAGCAAGATCGAAGGGAAGAGACCAAGGGGAAGACCGAGAAGTAAATACCTGGATGGCTTGGCCACGTGGCATGGTCGAGACAGGAACGCAGAGCTGATCCACGACTCTGGTGATGGATGGATGGATTCCTGTGAAACGTACCGCCTTACAATGACGGCTATAGACTTGCTCTTATAGTAATCACTGCATTAAAGCATTACACTTGCTCTTATAGTAATCACTGCATTAAAGCATGCACACTTGCTCTTATAGTCATTTCTACATTGTAGCAGTTGTACATTTGCTCTTATAGTCATTTCTACATTGTAGCAGTTGTACACTTGTTCTTATAGTCATTTCTACATTGTAGCAGTTGTACACTTGTTCTTATAGTCATTTCTACATTGTAGCAGTTGTACACTTGCTCTTATAGTCATTTCTACATTGTAGCAGTTGTACATTTGCTCTTATAGTCATTTCTACATTGTAGCAGTTGTACACTTGTTCTTATAGTCATTTCTACATTGTAGCAGTTGTACACTTGCTCTTATAGTCATTTCTACATTGTAGCAGTTGTACACTTGTTCTTCTTGTCATTTCTACATTGTAGCAGTTGTACACTTGCTCTTATAGTCATCACTACATTGTAGTCATTGTACACTTGTTCTTATAGTCATCACTACATTGTAGTCATTGTACACTTGTTCTTATAGTCATCACTACACTGTAGTCATTGTACACTTGTTCTTATAGTCATCACTACATTGTAGTCATTGTACACTTGCTCTTTTAGTCATCACTACATTGTAGTCATTGTACACTTGCTCTTATAGTCATCACTACATTGTAGCAGTTGTACACTTGCTCTTATAGTCATTACTACATTGTAGCAGTTGTACACTTGCTCTTATAGTCATCACTACATTGTAGCAGTTGTACACTTGCTCTTATAGTCATTTCTACATTGTAGCAGTTGTACACTTGTTCTTATTGTCATCACTACATTGTAGCAGTTGTACACTTGCTCTTATAGTCATCACTACATTGAAGCAGTTGTACACTTGTTCTTATAGTCATTTCTACATTACAGCAGTTGTACACTTGTTCTTATTGTCATCACTACATTACAGCAGTTGTACACTTGCTCTTATAGTCATTTCTACATTGTAGTCATTGTACACTTGCTCTTATAGTCATCACTACATTGTAGCAGTTGTACACTTGTTCTTATAGTCATCACTACATTGTAGCAGTTGTACACTTGTTCTTATTGTCATTTCTACATTGTAGTCATTGTACACTTGCTCTTATAGTCATCACTACATTGAAGCAGTTGTACACTTGCTCTTATAGTCATCACTACATTGTAGCAGTTGTACACTTGTTCTTATAGTCATCACTACATTACAGCAGTTGTACACTTGCTCTTGTAGTCATGACTAAATTGTAGCAGTTATACACTTGCTCAAATAGTCATGACTACATTGTAACGGTTACACACTTGGTTTCCACCGTATAGCCATATTGTGAATAACTTTTATGTGTTGTTATAGTTATCTCTATATTGTGAGAGTGCAGACTGACTCTTACATGTATGGCTATATCACAATCGAGTATGTTTTCTTATAGTTGTCGTTATATTGTGGTGGTTTTAGACATGTTGTTATAGTTATCGTTATATTGTGGTGGTTTTAGACATGTTGTTATAGTTATCGTTATATTGTGGTGATTGTAGACTTGTTGGTATAGTTATCGCTATGTTGTGACGAGTATAGACAGACTCTTAAATGTATGGCTCTATTGTGACTAACAAATATGTTTGTTATAGTTATCACTATATACTGACCACTACACAATTGTTGTTACAGTTTTCACTATATTTTTGCGGCTTAAACGTGTTTGGATGTCAATGTCACATTACTGCAACGCAATAATATGCTCTTGTAATTATCGGTGTATTGTGACTAGAAGTCTGAGTATATGACAGCAGTAGACGTATGACTATAGTTGTCACAACAGTGTGATAGGAAAGGAACTGATGACCACAGGGTCTCCTTCGGGAGACCCGGGTTCGAATCCTCTGTAAGACGTGGAGTATTTTTGTTTCTGTCGGGGCAAAAACAAAACTCTAACCTGCAAAGTTCGTGGCGACTGCACTAGCCAGGTGGCCTTAATTCCTTAGGCTCCAGACCCCCCTGCCATACACCGCAAGGTACTCTATATTAGCAGTAAATGACAGTTTGACAGACCACAGGGTCGCCAGCCAACGGTACTAGCTACTGTGCTACGGTGGTTTCTAGTCTCAGGATATTTACACGCGCATAGGTTGTTCATAAATAAACACAGGTATTGTTTGGCTCTCATAGAAGTAGAAGACAGAAATAGAGGCTCGGAGACAACACCACAATTGAAAGCTATAGTTACCGCTATGAGGGCCAAACATTATGTATATTTGTTTATTTGGGAACTGTTTTAGTGGCCTCAAAGCGTTTCCTAATTCATATTTAAGAGGTAGTCATCACTTTGTGACCATGGATAAGAAAACCTACACAAACATACGGAACTACGATGCAATGGAGTTCGTGCATTGAGCTGAGTTTCTCCAGACTCAGGTTTGAGTTAAGAGGAAAACAGAGTACTTATGGGTTAAACCGTGTGCCGTGATGTTGATCCAACCACTAAACTAAACTAAACTAAACACGAACATACAATACTCGTTAATGAATTTGACCAATCAGACAATCACGTGTTTGCTGGACACATCATGAGGACAAAATAGACTTGAAAACACAACGGAACTGGCAAATTTGATGGAGAAAGAGCTTTAGAAAAACACAGAGATAAACACAATCATAACGTGGCCACGAAGTCGGGACAAGAACACAGACGTGGTCCGAGACTTGGTCGTGTGAGATGACGAACAGTAACCTCACACACATATGGACACGGCAAATAGTGATGATAATACAGATAATGATAATAGTAATAATGTTACTACGGCTATTGCTAATTTTTTTTTATTGTTTATACTACTACATGCCTGCTCCGTGGCGTAGGGTTTTACGAACGTGGTTCATGATCCTGCATACCCGCGTTCGAAACACATCTGCACGTGATTTGGCAGCAGACCGCGTTGCGTTGGTTTTTTACGAAATGGTATGGGTGTCGGTTGTTCAGAAAGCAATGACAAACTACTGAACATAATCTTGCCAAGCTATCACAACAGCGAAAAATGCTGGTGTTGACTGCAACGTCTCGTAAATGATATGCAACTAACTGGTTTTTTAAAACACTACTACATATTTGACCATGACGTCACAATGTTGCTTTTCTGTATTTCCGGTGTCGCTGACTTGTCGCGGTTACCACCCAATTGTTATAATTATCTTCATCTCACCACGGTTACGACACATTTGCTATAATTATCAACGTCTCGTCAAATTGACTACCTATTTTGTTGTAGTTATTGCTGTCTCGCCACGGTTACCACACAGTTGTTATAATTATCAACGTCTCGTCACGGTTACCACACAGTTGTTATAATTATCAACGTCTCGTCACGGTTACCACACAGTTGTTATAATTATCAACGTCTCGTCACGGTTACCACCCAGTTGTTATAATTATCAACGTCTCGTCACGGTTACCACACAGTTGTTATAATTATCAACTTCTCGTCACGGTTACCACCCAGTTGTTATAATTATCAACGTCTCGTCACGGTTACCACACAGTTGTTATAATTATCAACGTCTCGTCACGGTTACCACACAGTTGTTATAATTATCAACGTCTCGTCACGGTTACCACACAGTTGTTATAATTATCAACGTCTCGTCACGGTTACCACACAGTTGTTATAACTATCAACGTCTCGTCACGGTTACCACACAGTTGTTATAACTATCAACGTCTCGTCACGGTTACCACACAGTTGTTATAATTATCAACGTCTCGTCACGGTTACCACACAGTTGTTATAATTATCACTGTCTCGTCAAATTTACTACCTTCTTTGTTATTGTTATCGCTGCCTCGTCACGGTTACCACCCAGTTGTTATAATTATCACCGTCTCGTCACGGTTACCACACAGTTGTCATAATTATCAACGTCTCATCGAATTTACCACCGTTTATGTTATTGTTATCGCTGTCTCATCACTGTTATAATTATCGCCACTTCGTAACCGTTACCACCTTTTGGTTATTGTTATCCCCGTGTCGTCACGGCTACCCCCGTATTGTTATTGTTATCGCAGTATAGTCACTCTTACCACCGAGTCGTCATGAGTCACAGCCATACTGTCCTGATTATGACGACTGTACTTGTATGACAACAGCCACGTTGCTATGATCATGTACCGGCAATCGTTATGCTATTATTACCATGACACCTCCCCGGCGGGAGATAAAGTTCTCCTGACAGATTTATCGTGTGCAGAAACATTACAACCTGCTGGGGGAAAGCAGGCGGGAGCGTTACGTTAAACTATCGCCGGCCGTTAATTACTTTCGTATTTTAGCATTATTACTGCCATAGATGCCGCCACAGACTTCGAGGATTTACTTGCCCACATGTCTCTGTTAGAACGAGCCGGTGCTTATATTACATCTGTTAAGCGCGGTGGTTTGAAATACGGCGATGAATCTGTTTATGATGTTGCATCATACTAATAAAAACATCTGGACACTTCTGCCTGTCTGCGTGTTTGTATGTTTATGTGATCTTTGTGGTAGATCGGGATACTTCATGTCACATGATTGATGTGTGTGTGTGTGTGTGTGTGTGTGTGTGTGTGTGTGTGTGTGTGTGGTAAAGAGAGAGGGAACGAGGGACAGCAAAAGAGAGATAATAAGAGACAGAAAGAGAGTGAGACAGTGAGAGAGAAAGAGAAGGTTGAAGCGATAGAGAGATAAAGAGAACGTGGGAAAGAAGAGGAGAGAGAGAGAGACAGACAGACAGACAGACAGACAGAGATAATTGCGCGTGGTCCAGAGGTTAGGATCTCCGCCTCAATCAAATATTGTGGCTGCAGTTACAGACATGGTCTAACAAACAAGCTAGATGGCGAATGTTGAGAGTCCAGCATTAGGATGGCCAATGTTGGTTGAAGTGTCTCTATCTTGAACTCACGCGTCACTATTAGACCTGCACTGTGCTGTCAGAGAAGCATCGGTTTAGTGCCATCCTCAGCTCTGAGCCAGGTGTTTATACAGAATTAGCGCGGGGTATTATCTGGCACAGATGTTGAATGTGTACACACATGTTGCTATTCGTAGCCACTAGTTACCAGCTGAACGTTTACGCATCAGCTACAGGGCGCCAGTGTCACTAGCGTTCATTCATTCATTGTTTGCGTGTTGTAGCTAGGTGGCATCAGTGTCTCTAGCGTTCATTCATGTAATGTTTCTGTTTTGTAGCTAGGAGACGCCAGTGTCTCTAGCGTTCATTCATGTAATGTTTCTGTTTTGTAGCTAGGTGGCATCAGTGTCTCTAGCGTTCATTCATGTAATGTTTCTGGTTTGTAGCTAGGAGACGCCAGTGTCTCTAGCGTTCATTCATGTAATGTTTCTGTTTTGTAGCTAGGTGGCATCAGTGTCTCTAGCGTTAATTCATGTAATGTTTCTGTTTTGTAGCTAGGTGGCATCAGTGTCTCTAGCGTTCATTCATGTAATGTTTCTGTTTTGTAGCTAGGAGACGCCAGTGTCTCTAGCGTTCATTCATGTAATGTTTCTGTATTGTAGCTAGGAGACGCCAGTGTCTCTAGCGTTCATTCATGTAATGTTTCTGTTTTGTAGCTAGGAGACGCCAGTGTCTCTAGCGTTCATTCATGTAATGTTTCTGTTTTGTAGCTAGGTGGCATCATTATCTCTAGCGTTCATTCATGTCATGTTTCTGTTTTGTAGCTAGGTGGCATCATTGTCTCTAGCGTTCATTCATGTAATGTTTCTATTTTGTAGCTAGGAGACGCCAGTGTCTCTAGCGTTCATTCATGTAATGTTTCTGTTTTGTAGCTAGGTGGCATCAGTGTCTCTAGCGTTCATTCATGTAATGTTTCTATTTTGTAGCTAGGAGACGCCAGTGTCTCTAGCGTTCATTCATGTAATGTTTCTGTTTTGTAGCTAGGTGGCATCAGTGTCTCTAGCGTTCATTCATGTAATGTTTCTGTTTTGTAGCTAGGAGACGCCAGTGTCTCTAGCGTTCATTCATGTAATGTTTCTGTTTTGTAGCTAGGAGACGCCAGTGTCTCTAGCGTTCATTCATGTAATGTTTCTGTTTTGTAGCTAGGAGACGCCAGTGTCTCTAGCGTTCATTCATGTAATGTTTCTGTTTTGTAGCTAGGTGGCATCATTATCTCTAGCGTTCATTCATGTCATGTTTCTGTTATGTAGCTAGGTGGCATCATTGTCTCTAGCGTTCATTCATGTAATGTTTCTATTTTGTAGCTAGGGGACGCCAGTGTCTCTAGCGTTCATTCATGTAATGTTTCTGTTTTGTAGCTAGGTGACGCCAGTGTCTCTAGCGTTCATTCATGCAATGTTTCTGTTTTGTAGCTAGGTGACGCCAGTGTCTCTAGCGTTCATTCATGTAATGTTTCTGTTTTGTAGCTAGGAGACGCCAGTGTCTCTAGCGTTCATTCATGTAATGTTTCTGTTTTGTAGCTAGGTGGCATCTTTATCTCTAGCGTTCATTCATGTCATGTTTCTGTTTTGTAGCTAGGTGGCATCATTGTCTCTAGCGTTCATTCATGTAATGTTTCTATTTTGTAGCTAGGGGACGCCAGTGTCTCTAGCGTTCATTCATGTAATGTTTCTGTTGTGTAGCTAGGTGACGCCAGTGTCTCTAGCGTTCATTCATGCAATGTTTCTGTTTTGTAGCTAGAGGGACGCCAGTGTCTCTAGTGTGCTTTCCTTCAATAGTTTTTATATGCAAATTGGAGATTATGTATAGTGTGTCTGAATTCTGGTCATGACACACTGGGATATATATATATATATATATATATATATATATATATATATATATATATATATATATATATATATATATATATATATATATATATATATATATATATATATCCATCCATCATGTGCCATGCCGGTAAGCGTGGGCGGTCATGTTTTGCCATCTCACTCGATCACCAGAGTCGTGGATCAGCTCCGTGTTTCCTGTCTCGACCATGCCACGTGGCCAAGCCATCCAGGTATTTGCTTCTAGGTCTTCCTCTTGGTCTGTTCCCTTCGATCTTACCAGTTGTCACCAAGTTCTCCAATCCATTTCTTCTCATAACATGCCCAAAAATTTTGACTGTCTGCGTCTAATGTCTCTAATCAGTTTACGATCTTCGTTTGTTTCTTGAAGGACCTGTTCATTGGTCTTTCTGGCTGTCCATGGTATTCTTTGCATTTTCCTCAGAAACCACATTTCTACAGCCATCAGATGTTTTTCAGCTTGACTGCTCATTGTCCAAGCTTCACATCCATATAAAAGTACAGGTTCTATGTAGCACCTCAACACTCTTTTTCTCGTTTCAATTGACATCTTTTTATTGGTCAGTATGTTTTTCATCTTGCTAAAGGCTACCTTAGACATGGCGATTCTTGTTCTGATCTCTTCAAGGCATCTCCCATCAGATGTTATTACTGTTCCGAGATAATTGTACCTATTCACTTGATGAAGAATATTCCCATTTACTTGTATATTACATTGTGGTATTTCGCTCTTTCTAGTGACGACCATAACCTGTGTCTTTTTACAATTTAATTCTAACCCTCATTGTTCACTGTGTGTAACAACTGCATCTACTAAATGTTGCAGGTCCTTTTCATTGTCTGCAATCAAGACTGTATCGTCTGCATATCTAATGTTATTGATGCATCGTCCCCCAATGTTGATTCCTTCCATATCTTCAATATTTCTGAAAATACTTTCACTGTACAGGGAAAACAGATCTGGAGACATTACACATCCCTGTCTCACACCTCTCTTAATAGGCTGATATTGGCCTACTTCATTATCAACTCTTATGGCAGCTTGTTGTTTCCAATATATGTTTTTTACAAGTCTAAGGTCTTTTCCATCAATTTGTAGATCTTCAAGCATCCTTATCATGTCGACATGTCTCACTTTATCGAAAGCCTTTGTGTAGTCAATAAAGCAAAGGTGTAGATCTTTGTTTACTTCTATAGATCGTTCAATTACGGTTCTCAGTAAATACACAGCATTTACTGTACCCTTTCCTTCTACAAACCCACATTGTTCTTCTCCTATTTCAGGTTGTATTTTCCTCCTAATTCTTTGCATGATAATTCTTAGCAAAATCTTCGTGATGTGACTCATTATACTAATTGTTCGATGTTGATCACATTCCAAGGCTCCTGATTTCTTTGGGATTGCAATAAATACAGAATTACATAATTCATGAGGTATATTTCCAGTATCATATATTGTATTAAGCAGACTGGTAACTTTATCTATTCCATATTCTTCTAAAGCATTAATCATTTCTGTTGTGACGCTGTCTGAACCGGGGGTCTTGTCCAGATTTCATATGGTTAAGAGCATTCTGAACCTCCATCTTCAAAATTGCTGGTCCTTCATTATTATTTTGAACATCGTAGTGTTCGTCTCTGTTAGTCGTCATAAAGGTTTTTCACAGTAATCTGACCATACATGTAAGATCTGATCTTTTTCTATTATGACTCTTCCATCTTTTGTCTTTAGGCAGCCTGCTGATGTACGTGTTCTTTGATTAGTAAGCTCCTGGAATTCTTTTGTGCATTAGTTTCGCATTTTTACTGTTGTGTTGTTTTTCAATTTCTTCGCAGTTTTTCTCAAGCCATGTTTCTCCATGGTCCTACATAAGGTTCTGACTTTTCTGTGAATTTCTTCATATTTGGCAGGATTATTTTTGTTCTGTCTTCTTGTTTCCATTAGTTGTAAAATTTCTTCAGTCATCCATGTCTTACGGCCCACTTTCTTTAATTTTGAATAGTTTTTTTCTGCTGCACAACTGATTGAATTCTTCAGCATTTCCCATTGATCATCTACATCTTGAAATAGGATCTCTAGATCAGACAATAAATCAAATTTGTTCTTTACTTCTATGTTAAAATTATCTTGTATTTCTTTGTCAGTTTTCAATTTGCACAAGTCATATTTAGGGTTTCCTGCTATATACTTGACTTTCTTTAACTTTACCTTCACTGTGCCTGTAATTAATCTGTGATCACTGTAACAGTCTGCATTTGGAACTGTTTTTCGACTGTTAACGCACTTCGAAACCTTCTGTTAATTAAGATGTAATCTATCTGGTTTTTAATCCTGCTGTCTGGACTCCTCCATGTCCATAATCTTCTAGGGTGCTGTTTAAACCAGGTGTTTCCTACAACCATTTCTTGTTCTTTTGCCCATTCTACAAGTCTGTATCCTCTTCATTTCTTTCTCCCAAACCATGGTTGCCTACACTGCATCCATCGCCCTTGCTTTCCTATTTTTGCGTTGAAATCACCCATTATGATATTTATTTCTGATTTTTTTGCAGTTCTTCAAAGCAGACTCCATGTCGTTATAAAATTCCTCTATACTTTCTTCACTGCATTCACTTGTTGGGGCATGTACTTGAATGATATTTATTTTAAAAGGTCTTCCGTTTAATTTTACTAATAGAACTCTGTCTGACACAGCTCGATATCCTTTGACAGAATGTGATGTTTGTTTATCTAATATAATGGCTACACCTCTTTGCTGTTCTTCTCCCCCAGAGTAAATAATCTTATAATCCTCTCCTGTCCTTATTCCTGCATCTTTCCATTTCGTTTCCGATATTCCTAATATGTTAAGCTTCTCTCTCTCTCTCTCTCTCTCTCTCTCTCTCTCTCTCTCTCTCTCTCTCTCTCTCTCTCTCTCTCTCTCTCTCTCTCTCTCTCTCTCTCTCTCTCTCTCTATTTCTTGTTTGATGTTTTCCAATTTTCCATCTGCATTCATTGTTCTAACATTCCAAGTTCCTACTTTCAATGATATTAATCTTTTGCACCTAGTAGCCTGTTGACGGTCTGGAGTGACCGTCTATATATATATATAGTTTGTCTTGATGTTAGTCTAGACACAGTGGGGACTATTTTTAGTTTGTCTGGATTATAGTCTAAAAACAGTGGGGAGTATTATAGTTTGCCTGAATTCTAGTCTAGACACAGTGGGGACTATAATAGTTTGCCTGAATTCTAGTTTAGACACAGTGAAGACTACGTAGAGTTTGTCTGGATTTTAGTCTAAAAGCATTAGAGAGTATGTATAGTTTGTCTGGATTTTAGTCTAAACATAGTGGGGACTATTTATAGTTTGTCTGGATGCTAGTCTAGACACAGTGGGGACTATTTTTAGTCTGTCTGGATTTTAGTCTAAAAGCACTAGGGACTATGTATTTTTTGTCTGGATTTTAGTCTAGACACAGTGGGGACTATGTATAGTTTGTCTGGATTATAGTATAGGCACAATGGGGACTATGTATAGTTTGTCTAGATCCCGATATAGACACAATGGAGAGTATGCTTAGTTTGTCTAAATCCTGATACAGTGTGCATGGAGGACAAGTATCAGAAATGGAATAAAGACAAAGGAGAAAATTATTACAGATAGGTCACACACTGAGAGCGTGAGACGTAAGGTGGTGCGTGATGGTGAAAATGACCTTGTGTTCACATGCATCCATTGTGGACGAACATTTACAACACGAATTGGTCTGATCAGTCACATTCACTACCTTCATGGGTTGTAGTTATTATGCCTTTTTGAAGTACAATGTAAAAACTATCGTCTGACAAGATGGCAAAGTGCCAATGATATATACACCGTGGAGAATATTATATTTTGTCTAGAACCTCATATAGTCTAGATCCCGATATAGACACGATGACGTATATGTCTATTTGGTCAGCATTCTGGTGTAGACACAATCTTACACATGTACAGTCAGTGTGTACTTCGGTAATGACACAGTGTGATGTATGTACAGTGTGGCATTGTACTAGCACAGCAGATTCTTGCCGGTAATTACGGATATGGTGCAATCAATCAACAGCTCGTAAACGACCGGCCACTTTCCGTTTGTCTTGGACAAGTAGATGATGTATGGGGCACGGATGAAGGTTTAGCCCGCTATCTGCTCTTGGAGGAATCGATAGAATACCAACACTGTGGACACTCTGCCACTGTCTGGGGTATGGCAGAAGGGTGGGGAGTCTATGTATTACAGAAACAATCCTAGAGGGTAGACATTATAAGACAGAAGTCAGAGGCATGGCAGAAAGGGTATAGAGTCTATGTGCCACAGAAACAACCCTAGAGGGTAGACATTATAAGACAGAAGTCAGAGGCATGGCAGAAAGGGTATAGAGTCTATGTGCCACAGAAACATCCCTAGAGGGTAGACATTATAAGACAGAAGTCAGGGATATATAGAAAGGGTGGGGAGTCTATGTGCCACAGAAACAACCCTAGAGGGTAGACATTATAAGACAGAAGTCAGGGATATATAGAAAGGGTGGGGAGTCTATGTGCCACAGAAACATCCCTAGAGGGTAGACATTATAAGACAGAAGTCAGGGGTGTATAGAAAGGGTATAGAGTCTATGTGCCACAGAAACAACCCTAGAGGGTAGACATTATAAGCAGAAGTCAGAGCATGGCAGAAAGGGATAAGAGTCTATGTGCCACAGAAACACCCTAGAGGGTAGACTTATAAGACAGAATCAGGGATATATAGAAAGGGTGGGGAGTCTATGTGCCACAGAAACATCCCTAGAGGTAGACATTATAAGACAGAAGTCAGAGGCATGGCAGAAAGGGTATAGAGTCTATGTGCCACAGAAACATCCCTAGAGGGTAGACATTATAAGACAGAAGTCAGAGGCATGGCAGAAAGGGTATAGAGTCTATGTGCCACAGAAACATCCCTAGAGGGTAGACATTATAAGACAGAAGTCAGAGGCATGGCAGAAAGGGTATAGAGTCTATGTGCCACAGAAACAACCCTAGAGGGCAGACATTATAAGACAGAAGTCAGGGGTATATAGAAAGGGTATAGAGTCTATGTGCCACAGAAACATCCCTAGAGGGTAGACATTATAAGACAGAAGTCAGAGGCATGGCAGAAAGGGTATAGAGTCTATGTGCCACAGAAACAACCCTAGAGGGTAGACATTATAAGACAGAAGTCAGAGGCATGGCAGAAAGGGTATAGAGTCTATGTGCCACAGAAACATCCCTAGAGGGTAGACATTATAAGACAGAAGTCAGGGATATATAGAAAGGGTGGGGAGTCTATGTGCCACAGAAACATCCCTAGAGGGTAGACATTATAAGACAGAAGTCAGAGGCATAGCAGAAAGGGTATAGAGTCTATGTGCTTCAGAAACAACCCCAGAGGATGGACATAATTAGGCAGAAGTATTGGGGCAGGCGTGGCCGAGAGGGTATGATATCCTCATAAGGCTCAGGAGGTACAGAGATCCGTCCCAACATAGGGCGGGTCATGTTCCAGAGAACCACTGGTATCGAATGATACCCTGATCTCTTGTGTGGTGGGATCTAGTGCCTGAGAGGAAAAACAAGTGGGCCCGTGTGTATATCATCATCATCAAGTGCCATGCCAGCTGGCGCAGGCATTCATGGCTCTCCACAGATCTCGGTCTTGGGTTTTCTGGATCAACTCTGCTGTTGATATTTCTCCACACCACCGTCTTAATCCATCCAGCATCATTTCTCTTGGTCTGCCTCTGCCTCTCTTCCCCTCGATGTTTCCAGTTGTCACGATGTTCTCTAATGCCCCTCTTCTCATCACATGACCGAAGAAAGCTGTTTGTCTCTTTCTTATTGTTATATTCAATGTTCTTGTTTTATTAGTCTGTTTCAGGCAATCATTGTTAGTTACTCTGCAGTCCAAGGAATTCACAACATTCGTCTCAGGAACCACATCTCTGTTGCTTCCAATCTCTTCCTAATTGGTGCATTTATGTTCCAAGATTCACAGCCACACACCAAAGCAGGTTCTGTATAGCACTTCAGCAATCTCTTTCTTACATTCAATAATAGTGACTTATCGCATAAGATGCTTTTCATTTTCTGAAATGCAGTCTTAGCTTGCCCTATTCTGCTCTTAGTCGTGTGTATATCGTAGGCCGTAAATCCACGGGTAGATGGCGACCGTTGCCTGGGATGGAATCTGTCTAGAGGGGGCACACCTGACACACGTGCATGCTCAGGTCGGGAACACTGACTCTTTTGAGATGCATAACTAAGTGTGACGCATTCCCCTCGACAGAGAAATGAAGAAGAAGAAGAGGAGGAGGAAGAAGAAAAAAAACAGAAGAAGAAGAAGGGAGAAGACAAAGGAATTGATTGATTGATTGATTGATTGATTGATTGATTGATTGATTGATTGATTGAGGAACCGACATCATAATATTTGGGGCATTCCAATAAGCGCTCCGTCCCCATCCTCAGAAGCCAGCGAAGAGTTCCAACCCCAATAGTACCAGCAGCAATCTGATTATATGAGCGTCTCGCCTTTCCTCTAAGCGTCGAGCATAGGCCAGATCCCCTCGTCACTACTCGCTGTCGCATTCTTGCCAGACCATGGTGATCCATTTGCTCCTCCGAGGTGTACACATGCTCCCACAAGGCCGCAACCACGTCTGCCTTATCATGCATCAATACTCCACCAAGTTTTGCAGAGCCAGCCAATCTGTCTGCCTGTTCATTCCCCAGCACACCAGCATGCCCCGGAGAAAAGATCCAGACGATGCTTGCCACCCGTGACTTCCGAAGCGAAGCAAGCCACTCTGCACGAAACTTGCCTGTCCTCACCCTACTCAGCATGCTTTCTGAGTCAGTTACAATCACGATGTGTGTGTGTATCGTATTCTCCATCCAGCGGAAAGCTGCACTGACTGCCTCCACCTCCATTCTTAAGCTAGATGTTGTGGTATCATATGCCAGGCTCTCCTGCACCAAACGTCGACCATTAGCCTTTGCCAAGAACCCCCAGGCACTTCTACTACCTCTCAACACCGAACCATCTGTGTAGATAATCACATCACCCGGGCGAGCATTATCCTGAATTAGTTGCTGGATTTCCACTTCCGTGGCCCCTGCTGGCCACTCCCTGCACTCCCGGCTCAATGTGATTATAACTCTGCACAAGTCTAACTGCTCCGCTGGCACTCTGACCCACTCCTCTCCTCGCCTAATGTTCTCCAAGATGCACACCTGTCTGATCGTATCCTCCGCCTGAGCCATCCATGATTTCCCTCTTATCAGTCGCTGGCCCTTAACTGCGTCCAGCGCCTCATGCAACGGGTGATCTGTGTCAGCAGCTACTCTGAGGTATGCCTTCGCCTGCATCACCTTGAGCCTACCAGCAACAGTCGGCAAACCAAGGATGTACCGCATACACACCACTGGGGTGTCTCTGGTGCATCCCAGAATGACCCGCATAGCCTCGTTCTGTATGCGCTCCAATCTCACCAGCTGACTCTTTGAGACAGTGAGCAGTCCTAGTCCATAATCAATCACTGAGAGGATCAAGTGCTGGTATAGTCTGAAAAGCATTCTCTGCTCTATGTCCATTGCAGCCATAGTTTTAAGTGCGTTGAGTCCCTTTTGAGATCTTGTCACAACCGTCTCCACATGATCCTTGAAGGACAGGCTCCTGTCAAATGTGATTCCCAGATACTTCAGTTTGTTCTCTCTGTTGACGCTTCTACCATCTATCGTGAGGCTTGGAACATCAGCTCTCACAATCCTGTTGTCCAGAGAGCACCACAAAACAGCTGCCTTTTCCGGGTGGATGACAGCACCCATTTCAGTGCACCAGTCAATCACTTTGTCTACTGTCGCCTGTAGCTCCTGGGCTGTTTGCTCCCTATCTCTCCCCTGCCTATATGCAAGAATATCATCTGCAAATGTTAGTATCCTTCCAACCCCTGGTGCTTCTAGGTTTGCAATTTTGCTCGTATACACGTTAAAGAGCACCGGTGAGATTGCGGATCCTGTGGCAGTCCCGGGGTTAAAATATGTGGCTCTGAGGTCCATGCACCCACACGGAGAGCAATCCGACGAGAATGCAGGGACGGCCGCTATCCAGTTCACCAACCAGAGATTGACCCCCTTCTCCATCAGTGCGGTCATCAAAATATCATATCGAACTCTATTGTACGCCATCCTTGAGATCAAGTGCTGCCGCCATCGTTTCCTGTCTACTCTGGAACCCCTCATAAACGTCAAAGGCAAAAGTGGCTGCATTTGACCAGGTATCTTTTCCTGGCCTGTAGCTCCCCAGGCCTCTTGGAAGAAGCTTCCCCCTTTCCAAAAACTCTTGCAGCTTGACAGAGACTATCTTCTCTAAAACCTTCCCAAATGTATTTTGAAGGGTGATGATCCTAAAGCCACTAAGCTTTGAATGATCCTTGAATGGTTTTGGAAGAGGGATGAGATAACTGTGTACCCATTCCTGCGGTACTGATGCTGTCCTAATGCTCTGGTTAAAGCAGTCGGTCATCTCCTTCAGGTCTACATCGCTCAAAAAGACAAAGGGAGAAGAACGAAAATGCAGGGAGAAGAAGGGAGAAGGAGGAAGAAAAGAAAGAAGGAGAATTCGGAAGAAAAAGAAGACTAAGAAGAAGAATACAGAAGAAGAAAAAGGAAAAAGGAGAAAAAAAGAAGTGAGAAGAAGAAGGATACAGAAGAAGGAAAAGAAGGATAAAGAAGAGAGAAGAAGAAGGATAAAGAGGAAGAAGGAAGAAGAAGGGGGAAGAAGAAGGAAGAAGGAGGAAGAAAGGGGGAAATTGAAGAAGACGGAACAAGACAAGGACAGTGTGACGAAGAAACTAGAGGACATTCTTTTGCAAATGCCAAACTCAATATAGAAACATGTTGATTATACCGAATATTTAAACAAAATATAAAGAGCAAGAGAACTGCCAAGAAGTAGTTTTCAGTTGTCTCTTGTAACCTTCTAGTAAGTTTATATAGGTGTAAATGGTAAAGGAACATCAAGACTGTCTGATCACAAGATGCGCTGTAAACTGTTCGTTGTACAAGCTCTCCGCCTGCTTTGTAGCGTGAAGAGTGCCTTAATTGTTGTTGTTATTCATTTAATGTAGTGCCAGTGTTATTGTATTGTCAACGTTACTGTAATGTTAGTATTATTGTATATCACATATATTAACAGTCATTACAGTAGTGAGACAGGGATGTTAGTTAGTTAGTTAGTTAGTTATCAGTTGGGGTATCTTCGTTGCACTCCGGACATGTCCATAGGTGAGACAGGAATGTGCGCTCACTCAGCGTCCGGCTTGAAAAGAGAAAATGTATAATGAAACATGTAGGTATTTGTCGATCCTTCGGGAACATGTATAATGAAACATGTAGGTATTTGTCGATCCTTCGGGAACATGACAAGCACATACACATGTACATACCTTAGGAGCTCACACCAGGTTTCAAGCTGCCACAATTGATGATGAAGTGAATGCAAGAATCTCTAAGGCCAGCGAGGCTTTTGGCAGACTGTACAAGAATGTATAGGACAGAAATGGAATAAGCCTGCAAACAAAGCTGAAAGTCTACAAAGCAGTTATATTATCCACACTGCTATATCCTTGTGAAACATGGACTGTTTATCAGCGACACGCTAGGAAATTAAATCACTTCCACACAGTCTGCCTTAAGGAATTACTGAAGATTAAATGACAAGACAAGATCCCAGACACTGAAGTCCTAGAAAGAGCGTTCATGCCCAGTATCCACACTATACTAATGAAGAATCAGATTCGCTGGGCTGGTCACTTGACTCGCATGCCAGATCACAGGCTCCCTAAACGAATTTTTTACGGCGAGTTGCATTGTGGTAAACGCTCCCAAGGCGGCCAGAGGAAACGTTCTAAAGACACTATGAAAATCTCACTGAATGCTTTTGGAATTCATCATGACACCTGGGCGGCTGCAGCCAGAGACCGAAATTCGTGGCGTGCATCATTACGCAAGGGTGCAGTCACTTGTGAGGCAACCAGGACTGCAAGAGCTGTGAAGAAAAGGCAGAACAGAAAGAAAACACTGCAGGAGATCCTCCTCCAGAAACGTCAAGCATTCCTTGTCCACATTGTCAAAGAACATTTCGAGCCAAAATAGGCCTTATCAGCCATTTTAGAACTCACGGCTCCATATTTTCAAACCCATTGGATGAAATGAATGGTCATCATCATTATTGATGGACAAACAACACACCAGGTGAAAAGAAATCATACTGGGGCGAAATGAATCGTAAAGAGAAACAATAATCAGATATATAGTTATCATAATATGAACTTAGAAATCGACTTTTCGCTATTAATGACATTCTTCCGGAACAGCGCAAACAAGTCTAATAAAAACATTATTATAGATAACACGTACAGTAAACAGAAAATCAAATAAGCAAAGGATGCAAACAGATGAGTTTGCAACTTTAGTGTACAAGACAGGTGTGAGTGGTTACAGTTTTTATATTGGAAACAAGGAAATATGAAACACAATATTTGCGCACTCTAGGATGTTAATAGAGAAAGACAGTGACATCTATAATAGTGCTGACTCCAGCTGGATGAATACAACCGAAAGGATTGATTACGAGGCTTTCTAATCTGAGTCTAACCGAAATGTTCGAATTATATGATTTTATTGTAGGAAGATCATCGATACCCCTACGATCTGATGAATTAAAGTGGTTGGAGACAAGTTTGTCCGATTGTTGTATAATGTCCCTAGGGTGTTCGCTGTTTTAGTTGAAGTGAAAATGTATTTTACGTGAGGATTGTGGTACAGGCACATTGGACGTTCACTGGTGGTACTCCAGTGAACAGTTCCATTACCTGTCACTATGCTTTGTCACAACGGCCATACATTTGTGACATGTATCCGGTACGCTGGGTGTACCCCTGAGCAACTCTGTGACCTAGGATGTGAAACTTTACATCTCGACTGTCTTGTCTGCATTAGAAATCATCATTATCATCATCGTGTTTCATGCCGATAAGTGTGTACAGTCATGATTTACCATATCACACGAATATCGATGTAGTAGATCAGGTCCCTGTTAGAACATCCTCCTTTTTGGATTTTACCCAGAAACCAGATTTCCACGGCTTTTAGATATTTCTTAACTCGTCTCCATCTTATCCATGTTGTATATGCCTACAAAAGTATACGTTTTGTAAGGAGGTATTCTTGTGGCTATTTTGGGACGGCACTGAATATTACCCCACGGGAAGTGAATCGGTAAAAGTCAACAGTTATAGGGGTTAATAGTTAACCACAACGACGTAAAACTATTGACACGCACAAAATACTGCCTCACCTCAGCCTCATAGCAACTAATAGGGCATATAAAAGCCTCATGAATTGCACACGCTCACCATGTTATCAATAATTAGCCGGCTGTTGACAGATGCACTGTAGCGGTAATACCACACCTCAGCCCATCAAACGCCATATGCTCAGGTAGGGGTGTTGGGGTCTCCATTGATCCAGTACGAAGTGCATCTTCTACTACAAGCAACCCAGCCCGTGAAGGTAGTCACATGTGGCTGGTTTTATTTTTACTTGTTTGCAGTTTTCTCTTCTTCCTATTTTTTTTACATCTGTCTCTTGGATATAGGGGAAATATTAGGTACTTTCTATAGTTTATGGGTGTTTTCTGAAGTCTGTCTGCCTGCCTGCCTGCTACCTGTCTGTCTGTCTGTCTGTCTGTCTGTCTGTCTGTCTGTCTGTCTGTCTGTCTGTCTGTCTGTCTGTCTGTCTGTCTGTCTACCCCCCCTCTCTCTCTCTCTCTCTCTGTCCGTCCATCCGTCCGTCCTTCCTTCGTTCGTCCGTCGGATGGTCGGTCGGTCGATCAGTCGGTCGGTCGATATTGAAGCATTCATGTTCTCTGGCAGTTCCAGCATATATCCGGTACAAGCTACCGCAGCCACTGTCACCATCCGGCTACCCCTTCAAGATTCTCTCTTTAAAGCCGTTTAGTTCCGCTAGGCATCTTTAGGCCCATTGTGGTCCACCACTGCCAGTGTTATTGGACAGTGATTTGGTGATTCGAATTTGCAGTTTGGATGACCACCTCTGACCCTGGCCAGATCAAGTGCAGATAAATCTACACTTTAATCTTAGCCAAAACTGTATAATCAACCCCAGCATTTATTGGCCGTTTGTGATGTATTAAACAATGTTAGTTCAGTAGAATTGCGTTGTGAACGGCCAACGACTCATTCCATCAAGATCAACGCAAAGCGGTCTACTTTCAAATCGACGGCAGCAGATGTTTAACTCTCAACTCGGTATGACGGGAAATTATGAAACTGTGCGTCTCAATACTCTCTAAGCCAGTGGTTCTCAACCTTTGTTGGCCCATGCACCCCTTCAGCATATGTTAAGAATGTCATTCCCCCCTTTCGTATCTTCTCCCTATAACCCCTTCCCCCCCCCCCCCCCCGCCCTACACAGTTTACGTAAAATTGGAAGCACAATTTAATAACACATACTAGAACAAGTCTATACGTCTACATAAAACGTGATTTGCAGGTCTACTTACGTTATAAAACGAATTTCAGAAAAGCGAGAAGTACAGAACCATAAAGTATGGAGGGAAAAACAATAACAAGTAATCAGTTCTTGTATTAAGGCGATCTTGAAATAATCTTAATTCCGCTCCCCTCCCCTTCCGGAAACCCTAAAATTCCCCCCAGGGGTGGGGGAGGGGGAGAATTTTCCACCGGTTAAAAACCATTGCTCATAGTGTATATTTTTTCATTACATGAGCGCCACATATTTCTTTATCAAGTACTTAACTGAATGATATACTGGACTCGACGACACAGCCTTCGAGGTACACTTATGTGCTCTTTCTCCTACAGCTGACGGTGCAGCGAAGGGCCGCAGTCTGTTGCCTTGTGCACTAATTATGAGCGCGCCTAAGCCCTGCTGGTGCTTCTATATATTACTCTTCAGGATTGCATCCAGATCCTCCGCAACGGAAATGTCAATAACAAAAATATTTTAAAGGCCCGGGGAAAATAAATCATTAAAATAAATAAACAAGTTTAATATGTATACACACGGCTGGATCTTTTTCTTTTTTTGTTTATTTCCCGCCGCGGTGGGCATACAATTGCTTCCCTTGGTTTGTCAGAAATGAATTACAAACGCAACTAAAATATGTCAGTGTAGGCATCTTCACACAAGCAAGTGTTGAACATAGTCCGGCTACTTTTCTTGTCAACGTTATTGCGAATAAACTAACTGCAGAAACCACAGCAAAACACGTTTTTACTACCTACAGAATGTCGCCAGCGACAGGTTTCAAACCACTAGTTGGTTGTACACTCCTGTAACATATCGCGGCGACAGGTTTCAAACCACTAGTTGGTTGTACACTCCTGTAACATATCGCAACAACAGGTTTCAAACCATTAGTTGGTTCTGTACTCCTGTAGAATGTCGCTAATGGAAACAAAAACAATTAAATACAGAGGTCCTAGCAAAACTGGGAATAAGAGAGAGAGTTGATGAAAGAAATAAAGAGGAGACAAGTGAAATATTTTGGTCACGTTAAAAGACATGATACTCTTATAAAAACCATACTGGAAGGAAAGGTTGGGGTAAAGCGTGCAAGAGGTAGACAACGATACAAGTGGGAGGATAACATCAAGAGATGGACGAACATCAGCCTGACAGAATATACAGTCAAGGCGAGAGACAGACAGTGTTGGAGATCCATTGCAGCCAACCTTCATTGCGGAGACGGCACCTGATTGATTGATGAATGACAAGTTATGAACCTCTAGTTTGTTCTACACTTCTATAGAATGCCAACAGGGACAGGTTTTGAACCTCTAATTGGTTCTATACTTCTGTAGAATGTCGCCAAGGACAAGTTATGAACCTCTATTAAGTTGAAGATTGTTATGCTTAAATCCGTGTCTTGCTATACCTAATTTCCACCTAACAAAACTGTGAATCGGGAAGGGCGTTAGTTTGAGAAATATGACCCCATAACTACACTACGTATTTTGAGTTCTGTGGAATTCCCGTAAGGACTATTTTTAGACGAGTTTATGTTCTGTTATTCTACCCCAGACAACCCTCAGCCTAACGAATGTTTTGGAACTTACGTCTACAAGTGTTAGATACCTATATCCCAACTGCTCGGCCACTCGCCTCTCATCACTTTTATCTTGCAGGCATCATTTGCTGCATCCGAAGGCGCGCCCAACGTCTATCATTTGCAAGCCAACAGAGATTATCTCGGCGTTCACCAAACATTTCCCGCTTGACTCACCTGAACCGCTCACTCTGCGAAACTAGACACCTTATCAAGCGACCTCAACTGGCACATGCATCTCTGTGCTTGGCTTTGTTAAACACGGGTACGCTTTGCTCGTTAACGAATCAGCTGTGAACAGAAACGACGCACTTGGACACCCGAGTGTAAGCCATTGCCAGCATCGCCAGATACTGCCTTTGCTATTGTTGTAGGTGTTGCTGTCGTTGCCGTTATTGCTGTTAGTTTACATGAAGAATTTGTGGAAGAGGGGTGACTGTGTGTCCATCACGGTACGCAAAAGGAACACTAATTTCCTTTGGAACCTCCAAGTGCAAAGCGTGGGTGCTGAATATTGCTGTCACCGCCGGGTTTGGCTGTGAGACTTTGATTCTCAGTTTGCAGGATATGTGGTCCTAGCCAGGACTTCGTCACAGCAGAAACCGTGAACCTCTGGGAGGTGAGGCAGAAACCACGTCATCTCAGCAACATTTGTCATCTAGTAGGAGATTTTACGGACCTTGTGCAATGCTTGGCTGGCAAGACCCATTTTTAAAGTGGGTAGGAGGTGGTGTGAGAGAGAGGGAGAGATCGATAGATAGAGAGAGAGAGAGAGAGAGAGAGAGAGAGAGAGAGAGAGAGAGAGAGAGAGAGAGAGAGAGAGAGAGAGAGAGAGAGAGAGAGAGAGAGAGAGAGAAGAGGTGATACCCCAATATCCTTCCGAGACAATGAGTACCTTCAAATGTCAAACTTCCATAGCTGCCTCTTATGTCATACTAGACAGAATACGGTGTTAGTGCTGGTCACTCCCCTGGTAACCCGCCGTAACACACGGGCGGTGGTCGGCAGGTCTGTCTCTCGCCTTGACTGTACATTCTATCGCCCATCTCTTGATGTTATCTTCCCACTTGTATCGTTGTCTATCTCTTGCTCGCTTGCCCTCAACCTTGCCTTTCAGTATGGTTTTTATAAGAGTATCATGTCTTTTAACGCGGCCGAAATATTTCACTTGTCTCCTTTTTATTTCTTTCATCAACTCTCTCTTCATTCACAGTTTTTCTAGAACCTCTGCATTTGATTGCTTTTGTTTCCATGAAATACGAATGAAATACGACATATTCGTCTGTATATCCACATCTCCAGGGCTTCTATGCGACTTTCTAGTTACTTATTCAATGTCCAGACTTCCGCGCCATACAGTAGCATTGAACATACGTAGCATTTGACAATTCTAATTTTTAATGCGTTATTAATCTCTCTAGATGTTAATACTGATTTCATGCCGTTGAAATCATTTTTGGCCATTCCTATTTTCTCTTTTTGATTTGTATTTCACTTCTGCCATTATCTGTTATTATATGTCCAAGATATGAGAAACTTGTTACTTGTTCTAGTATCTGTCCGTTTACTGTGATGTTTATTGATGACCTTTCCTTGTCACTGCTAATTATCATAGTTTTTATTTTCTGGATGTTTATATTTAAGCTACATTCTGCTCTGTGCCTGTTTACTTGTTCCACTAGGTCTTGTAACTCTTGCTCACTTTCTGCTAGTAACACGGTATCGTCAGCATACCTAAGATTGTTTATGCCTCTTCCATGGATGTTAAGTCCAAGCATTTCAACTTGTTTAAAAATTCTTTCTGTGTATATGTTGAAGAGGCTGTTGTTGATGTGACATGATGTTGTCTCTCTGTTGTCTTATATAGGGTGTATTTTTAAATGACTGTGGCGATTCTGAAAATATTACCGTTCAATGTTTTGTATTTACCTTTTATGTTGCATAAACTCCACAGAGGGTGAATACAAAACTTGGAAGGGCAATATTTTCAAAAACCCCACAGTCATTAAAAATACACCCTATATGTTGATGAAGTCGGTGCTGTTTGTATCATTATTTCTTGCCAGCTGTTTAAGCTTTCCATGTGTATCTGTCAATGTCTTCCTTTGGTTCTCAAGTCTAGTATTTTACGTGTTAGATGTCTATCACACCGAATTGCAATGGGTTTAGTTTCCATCTTCAAACTCCATATCTACTGAGGAGACGGAGCGCTTATACATGTGTCCGTTGTGCCATGATGCCGGTTATGTTAGTGAACTTCTTCTTCTTCTTCTTCTTCTTCTTCTTCTTCTTCTTCTTCTTCTTCTTCTTCTTCTTCTTCTTCTTCTTCTTCTTCTTCTTCTTCTTCTTCTTCTTCTTCTTCTTCTTCTGTCTTACTGCTTTTGCCGTAAAGTGTCGCAGAGGGGAGGCAGATGTAACTTTCTGTGTTTCACTTTTCTTGTACTAACGTCATATTTGATTTCTTCAATGTCTCTTTTACTCCATCTAGCCAACTCTGTCTGGGTCGTCCCCTCACCTTGTATCCGGATACTCACTTGTAAAACGCACCAGCCGCTGGTTGATCTTGTTCCATTCTAACAAAATATCCGAACCATGTAATTCTTTGGTGTTCTATAAAGTCAGTAGTAGTTGTTATCCCCACACGTGTTCTTAGTTTCCCATTTGTCTCTCTATCTTGTCTTGTTTGTCCAGCTTCGTTTCTTACACATGTCATCTCACATGATGTGATTTTAGGCCTGTGTGTTTCTAGGACTGTCCATGTCTGACTTTGGTAACACAGCGTTGGAACTAATCAAGCATCTATCGGTTTCTTCTCTGTATGCATGTTAATATTTTTATGTTTTAGAATAGGTGCTATTTAATAATTGATGTTGATTGCTGTCTGTATTCTCGTTTTTATTTCCCTATCTTGTGTTCCATGCTCTGTAAGCACACTGCCCAGATCCGTGTAGTCTCTAACTTGTTTTAATGATTTTCCATTTATATTTACATTGATCATATATTTACGTTATACTGCTCTTGAATGTTGTGTGTTTTTATAAAGTTCACGAGTAATGTTTCTTTTTGTCCCAAACAACAGATGTTTAGTGATACTACTGTCGATTAATCCCTGGATCGTACGCCCCATGTGTTACTCCGCCTTGATTGATTCACTCTCCTCGTCCTTTCTTGAGCATGTTTATTTGTACAGTTAAATCCTTCAACAGCTTTCTGGGCCAGTCTTGTTAGTCAACAGCCAAACATATTCAGGCACTTATATCTTCCCATGCAAGACTCCAGGCTGTTTAGAAT